>JAKSZT010053770.1:7361250-7386321 GCA_026826555.1 Tolypeutes matacus | reverse complement strand
GATAGATAGATAGATAGATAGATAGATAGATAGATAGATAGATAGATAGATAATCTTTTAAAAGCATTAAAATTGTTGACACAACCCTCCTCTATTTGAATAAAAATTTATTTGAATGAGTCATTTCCTTCAAGGAGGCCATGTACTGAAGATTGTTTTTTTCATTGTGTTTACTGTTTTTATTCACAGTATTCTTTCACAAAGATACGTTGTGGTAAAGTGCGATTATTACTCATCTCCATCAAAAATGTGGGCACAGACAGGATTAGCATATTCTCTTTCCTTCAGTCCATGCATCTTGTAGTCAGAAATGAGTAATTCAAGAAAGAGAAAGTTTATCTTCTTATGGGACACCCAGACTTATCAGTTTACACATGACTTTATCCAATTGAGGGAAACACGAGACCCACTGATTAATACAAGAAAGGGTCAGGATGTCAGAATCCTGATTACTCTTTTGCTATGCTACTTCACTACTGAGGAGAAATCTAACTCTCTTCCTACTGGATTCCCCATCAGTGAAATGGGGTGTCTTCTTCAGGGCCTTGTTCCTTTCCTAGGTTAATTAGGGATTCTGAAAAATATGTCAGATTAGCACTAGATAGAGGTCACCCCAATTTATCTCACCTCTGTCTTTTTATAGTTATAATTCCTTGGTCATTTAACTGAGCAAACCTATTAAACAGCAGGACCTCTGGTTTACCTCTCTTCTCTACATTGTATTGAAAGAATAAATAATATTCAGTATAATTTACTAAAAAAAAACTAACATTTTTAAAAGAAGCTACTACACACTAAGCTTTACATGCATTATTTCATTAAACCTTACAGCAATACTAATAAATATTATTCCCATGTACCAAAGAAGGAAACTGAGGTCACAGGAGTATTGAATGTATAACCAGGGATTTGAACCTTTTCTGCCAGTATTCTGGAGTATGAACTTAATCACATTGACCACAATATATTTCTGTATAGATATACATGAAAGCTCCTCTCCAATGAAACTATGTGAATATGTAATACATACATTGAGATGTTATACTGAATATGTGCATATGTGTTTTCTGTGTAAAACATACACACACACGTACATATACACGTGAAGCTCTTTATAATCTAGCACCAACATACGTCTCCAATTTCATCTATGAAAACTCTCCCCACATCTCCTATGCTTCATGACTTTGACCACTTTATATCCTTTGTCTGTAATCTCATCCCAATTATCTTAGCCCAAAAACCTTCTGTGACTTCCTGGATGGCCACCTCTCATGTAAGTTTCCTCTTAGTCTTCCTTTTTATTTACCTCCTTGAAAATAATTAGTACAGCAATATTTTTATTAAAAGTAATTGGATCTCCAGTATTCTATAAGGTCCTGCTATTCAAATTGTATTTTAGACTTTATAAGATCCAGCTCACACCAAGCAAAATGTGTGTAATCCTGTGTGTCTAGTACCATACTAATCTTACTTCTAGTTACCATAAAATCAAAATTGTATGTCAGAATAAGTAAACACAAATATTTTCCCTTTAATAAACTAGAAAGGCAATGCTAGTTAATATATTTAAATTTCTCCACGTAATTTAATTACAAATGTTATTGTCTCATAATTTGCCATTTTAAAGGCACAATTCTGAATTAATTGTACAATTATTTCACTTTACTTCCTGATAATATGCTACCATTTCTAGGGTGAATTTATTAGCAGTCATGCATATTTTTTAACAGAATTAAAAATATGTCAAAATTGAAGTGACAAGGGAAGGTGGGCAAGCTGAATATAATCGTCACAGTTGGAATGTAACCAGCATCCTGTAGAAGGCAGCCAGATCCTCTTATGAATGATGGAGTTTGTAGGATGGATTGCATGCAATTGGCCTTGCTGAGTTATAAAATTATTTTCTCTTTTTACTCTTCAAGCCTGTAAAGATTATTCAGGCTTTTTGAATTGAAATTAGAGCATCTAATGGTAGGTCATATCAAGGATGAGAAAGCAATCTGACAGTGACATCTGTCATTCCATTGCATGCCAGGTTTGATACTAGGGATTTGGCTCCTGGAAGGTGTCCAATGATTCCCTCACTGTTTTATGCTGTCATTCTGCCATAGGCATTGGCTGTATCTTTGGGATTTCACCTAAGTCAAAGAGGGTGATACTCAGATGAAGAAAGACCACACCATAGTCCAGGTGATAGATACAGTTGAACATGCCTGCTAGAACTTCAAAACAAGCATGCAGAGATCACTTCTACTTTTTCTGTTGGTAAAATAGTAAATGCACTTATAAATGTAATAAAAATTGTTCAGTTGAAGAGAAATGGATTCAGGAAATTGTTCATTTGGTTGTTTATTTAACAAATAGTTGGTCTGGAGAAGAGAGACTATAGCAGTTTCAAGATGTAAAAGAGGGTACGGCCAGAACAGGTTGGGATGAAGAATGGTAGGAAGATATTAAAGGGTTCTCAATCAGAAATCAATGATTGGACTGCATTTTAGATAGACTATTCTGGCTATGCAATGTAGAAGACTTATTGGAGGGGCAAGAAAGAGTGTGGAGAGAACCATTTGGAGGCTGTTGCAGAAATCTAGGAAAGAAGTAATGCCCTGGTGAGAATGAGGAGATGGTGGGAATTAAAAGAAGTGGATGGATTCAAGAGATATTTTGAAGGCAGAATATGTGATTGTGGGAAACCAGATACAAGTATTGGCAGGGTTGAGGGAGAAAACATAGGAAATGTCCAGGTATCTGGTGTAGGTAACTGTTTGAAAGGTGATCCTGTTTATTGAGACACCCAGGTGGAAGATCAGGAGAATTGATGAGTTCAACTCAGATATGCTGAAGTCAAGGCAATTGTGGGGTGTCTAAAAGAAATAGTGAGTAGGCAGTTGGAAATATAGGTAGGAGGTCAAAAAGAAAGACTACAGAGTTCTTTGCATGAGCCTAAGATGTGTTCACTGGAGTTATTTTTGCATAATGAAATGAAAAGCTTCCTAGGAAATTACTCAACTCAGAAAAGAAATAGTTGAGGTAAATTTGGACAATGGACAATGAGATAAGTATATAAGGAAGGGATAATTCTGTGCATAGTATGTTGTCTATTTTTAATCCATTGTTCAGGTAAGCTTCCATTAGTCTTACATTAAAAAGTCTGTATTAAAGGCATAATGGCTTAAAAGGGTGGTTTTAATAAAAGCTCCACAGTGCATTGAGATCCGGGCATAACAGCATTGGTAACAGTTGAGTACACTGTGCTAAGTTATAGCAGGCTTCATGAGATAGAGACCTTGACTGAGCATAAGTCCCTAAAAACATAAGGCATTTATGGGACTCGGCTCACAAATCCACAGGTATCAGTAGTAGAGAAGTGTCTTTACAAAGAGCAACAAGCATGGTACATCCTTGGCAGGAATGGGTGGCATTAACTGGAACTATCACCAGGAAAGTGGTAGGGACTGCAATCACCAGGAGAACTGGTTGGCAGACACATGAAATCGGGATATGTGAAATGAATGTAAAGAGAAAGTTGGCATACCTTTGGAAGTGTTGGTGATGCAGCCAGACACATCCTCTTTTGTTAGTATTTTGTGACCTTAATTTTCACACCAGACTGGTGCAATCTAGGAATAAAAATCTATTTGTTGTATATACATTTCAATAGATTGAAAAGTCATGTTGTAAATTTCTTTTTAAAGGTTAGCTTTATATCTTATATTTCTATTTTTAAAACCTGCAGCCAATTTGCTTTTTAAACAACTGGGATCCCAGTTCCTTTCATTCCCTTGGGTCAGTAGTTTTAAATGGAAAAAGGTTCTCTGCTTCTCTTTAGAATAAAATGGAAGGAATTTTGCTAATTACAGTTATGTAATTATTTTTTTATATCAGATATACTACTAGATTGAAACGTCTTCCCATCATGAGAGTGAAATGGAAGATGTGCTTCCTTAATTTGGGTTTTAATTTCATCTGATCCTTAATTCATTTTCACACATAAACTGTGTTTTGTCAAATTAATTAATTAGAGCAATTGCTTCTGGTCTCGTGTGCCAAACATTATATGAGGTTGGAGAGGTGCTATCAAATTATATTTTTAATTTGATAAGAAGCAATATCTGGTGATAAAACTTGCAAAGAGAAGTGAGAAGCTGCTAACTTTGAATTAAAACACTCAAAAACTCCAAATTGCATTGGGCTATCATTATGCTTTCAGCAGGACCTTGAATCTAGGCAATCTCAGACAAGTTGCTTTAACCCCTTTAAGCTTTAGTTTTCTCTTGGGTAAAATGAATATAATGTGTATAATACTCGAAAAATATTAAATTGATGTATTTTTATCCTTTTCTGTAAATCATGTTCCCTTGCAGCCATCTCCAAATGGAAGAGGATATGTTGATGTAGTCCCTGACTTACAATATTGGGAAAGAAAAGAAGGCTTTTCTGACTCTAGAGAAAAAGGAGGGAAAGGGAGCAGGGAGTAAGAGAAGAGGTCAGGCAGAGAACTGAATTCCAAACCACCCTTCCTCTTACTCCCAAGACTCACTGTTCAAGTGTGAATGGGAGAGTGATGATTAGTTCGTTTTTTTCTTTTAATATATATATTTTTTATTTTTAAAGAAGCTTTAGATTACATAAATGTTACATCAAAATATAGGGGATTCTCATATCCCTCACCCCCTCCTCATCCTACAATTTTCCCCATTAACAACATCTTTCATTAGTGTGGTACATTTGTTAAAATTGATGGACATATATTAAAGCATTGTACTAGCTAAGGACTATAGTTTATGTTACAGTTTATACTTTGCCCCACACAATATTATAGGTTTTTGACAAAATGTGTAATGGCCTGTATCCATCATTGCAATGTCATGCAGGACAATTCCAATGTCTCAAAATGTCCCCACGTTACATCTATTCTTCCCTCTCCCTAGTGGCCACTGCCTTATATCAATGATACAAGTTCTTCCATTGCTAGAATAATCATAAGTCTACTTTAGTCCATAGCTGCTTTCTATCTTTACATTCTCTCATTTCTCAGTCTTGAGGATTTAGGGATGGTGATGCTCACCCTGTCTCCAGTTGAGAGACGGTTTAGATCACATGGGACAGATAGATGGAACGGTATTACTTGCAGTTGCAGACACTCTGTGCTTCCTGGGATGGGCGTTGTCCATCATCCTTTTGTTAGTTGTCCTGGGCAAGTCCAATGAACTGATGAGTACGTGTTACAACTCTGCTGAGATTTAGGGCTCAACCAGCATATGAACAGACTGAAGATTTAAGTCTCTGGGACATATATTTAACAAGTATAGTGGTAATTATAGGTTCAAGTAAAAGGGGCAGAAGAGCTGTGTGCAGAGAAATTATAGATGAGTCTAACTCTGTTACATTGGGAAGCATATATTCCAAAGTAAGGTCGATTGGCAGGGTTCTGAATTCCTGAGATTATCTGCCCTGCCTATAGTGTCTAGATGTCTCTACAGCCCTCAGGGGCCCTGCTGTTTGAGGCAATGTTTACTGTGGCAGGCAATGAGATTCTGCTGAGACATGCATAAGAGTAACCTCTGGAATAACCTCCTGATTCACTTTGAACTCTCTTAGCCATAAAAACTCATTTGTATTTAATATTTTCCCCTTTTGGTCAAGGTCTTTTTCCAGATGCATCACTAGTTGGCACTTGGTAATAATCCCTCAGTGCCAGGGAAGCTCATCCCTGGGAGTTAAGTCCCATGCTGGTGGGAAGGTAGTGCGTTTGTGTGCTGAGTTTGGCTTAGAGAGAGGCCACATTTGAACAAGGAGGCTTTCAGGAAGTACCTCTTAGGCAATATATAATACTAGGCTAAGTTTCACTTTTACTAGAAAAGGTTCATAAGTACAACCATCAATATCAAGGACCTGGCATAATGGTCTGTCCTTCACTGGGCAACACCCAGGTACTCAGAGGATTCCTGCTGCTCTATTACAGAATATAGCAGGACTTCCCAGGATAGGAATTCAATATTCTTTCAGTTATTGTGTGGGTCTCCACCCACCAAGATAATGCCCCATGACCACTTGTACATATTAATAGAAGCATGCCCCAGGTGCACCCTTCCCTACACATCTCCCCATCATCAACACCCCATACCAGTGATCCTCCCCTGCCACAGTTGTGACCCTTCTACAATCCAAAACTTCCCCCAAAACAAAGCCAAAAAAAATTTAAACAAATAAAAATAGTAATAAAATAAAAAATAATAACAATAATAAAAATAACTAATAAAATACAAAAAATAAAACTAAAAACAAATAATTAATTAAATAAAAATTTTTTCATTGCATGTTTCATCATTGTTTTTCTATCTTCACTGCTGCCTCAGCCCAATCTTGGCTCTCACTCTTATCTTTTACATACTGTTCCCACAGTGTGTTATTTTTTCCACTTTATCTTCAAAGAAGCTTTAGGTTACAGAAAAGTCACACAGAAAATTTAGAGGATTCCCATATGCCCAAACCCCTCCCACTCTCCCACTTTCCCCCATTAATAACATTTTACATGTGTGTGTGTGGTACATTTATTACAATTGATGTACAAATATCAAAGCATTGCTGCTAACCATGGCCATTGGTTTACATTATGGTTTACATTTTGCCCATACACTTGGTTCGTTTTTACATGGAGAGCAGATGGGATATAGGGAAAACTTTAACCACAATCTCCTGGTTTAGACTCTGAAAGAAGATTGGCCAAAAGAAATCAAAGTGGGGCAGCCATATCAGAATAAAAATATAATGGGTGTTGAGATGATGAAAAGCATGAAATGAATGCATGGATTGGAAGTTTTGGCCAAGCCACAGGGACATCTGCAACACAGTGAGAGCCAAAATTGGGCTGAGGCAGCAGCGAAGATGGAAAAACAGCATGGGAACTTTGCCAACATTTCATGGCTATGAACTTCAACACCAGACCTGTGATGCCTCAGAGCACAGCATGCGATCCTGCTCACAAATATGAAGCTCCCATCCCCCTCCCAAGAAGGCACATAGAACCTAATATTTTTCTCCATCCAGAGACCATCTTATAAGGGAAGAGATGGAAGAAACCATGAAAAGTGAAGTATTTACACCCTCCTCAAAGACCAAATATACCTGAGAGAGATGGTAGTATACTAGAAAAGATTGAGTTTTTTTTTAATTGAAAAGTTGTCTCTATTTCCCCACCCCACCCCTACTACTGATTGAGGCCAATGAGAAAGTTGAAATCAGTTATAGAACATATTTAAATACACATATACATAAATATGTATATATATACACACATATGCACATATTTTGGCACTGTCTGAGTTATATGTATAAATTTCCAACCAAAATTACTAAAAAAAAAAAAAAAAGGTAAAGAAACACAATCACAGCCCTGCCAATAATTTAAATATTTGTTAAATGCCTAATAAAAGCATTTTTTCTTTGAGTTACTAAGTTTAATATGGTGGCACTCCAACTAGACACTAGAGACGAGTAGGAGGGCAAGGCACAGTGACATAGTTCCTGCTTTCAACAGGTATGTACATTTGAGATACAGGGGAGTTAATTCAAGTTGGCCATCAGAGCTGATTAATGCCTGTGCTTTTCTGGCAATTCTAAGGTATATCAGTAGATGAAATCAAGTGAAAATCAGAACAGAGGAGAGAGGAAAAGGTGGATGTGGTAGCGTGTCACCGACAATTATCCTAGTCATCATTCAAGGTTATTTTGTACTTGGCACAGCCTATACCCATGCTTGACCTAATTCTGAAAGGGTTAATGGGGAGGAGACAATGAATGGCAATAGCATGGCTCATCGAATTTTCATAAACTGATTCATTCTGCCCCAAGGGGATTTGCTTTGCTGGTGAAACCACATCTTTTGAGAGCTAAGCAAACTCTGGGCTTTTGCTGCTGTAATCATGGTTACTAAAAAGCTTAAAAAAAAAAAAAGTTAAATATAATCCTACAAGTTTTTAATTCAAAAATTTGTACTTTACAGTAGTATTCTCAGATATTCAATTGTCCAATGAGAAGAGGAGGAAGGATGTTTCTTTTTCTACAATGCAACAAAACTTGCTTCTAGGGGCTTTTATTACTACTTTGGTCATTTCATATATTTAAACACAAACTAGACAGTGTTACCAATGAGGTTCTTACAGAAGAAATGACCAGGAGTTCTTATAAACTTTATGATTTTAAGTTTAAAAATCACAAAAAGAGCAAACACCAAAGAAGGATCACAGAGTCACAAATTCCAGTAATTAGAATTTTATGAGTTAATTTAAATTTACTGAAGGCAGTGTTGAAGTTTGACCAGCAGAATCCTAGGAGTAGAGTTAGAACCTTTCATAGTTTGATCCAAGGAGTTGGTCAGTATAGAACCTATACCCAAAGGTATATTCTTGTTCTAACACAAGACACAGGAAGTCTCAGGAAAATCATTTCATGGCCAAGTTCCATATAAATTTCAGCACAAGGCAACTAATAATTCAATACCATAGTCACCTAAATATTGTTATAAAGTTCTAATCCTAGGAAACAACATGCAATTCTCTGACCTTGCCAGGCTTTCTTGTATAAACATGTTGATCCCTCTGCTTGAAATTCCTCTTACTTTTGCCTGAGATGACTTCCCCTCTTGCCACAAGAGAAACTTCTACTCAACCTTCCATTTTACCTCATGTATCTCTACCTCTGGAAAGTACTCCCTGATCTCCCCAGACCTTTTAGAAGTTCCTTCGATTCTCCATCGGCACCCTCTACCAGACTCCATTAAAGTACTTTTAACACTGTATTCCAACTATTTGATGCCATATCTGCTCTAAGCTATGGGAAGCTTGAAGACAGAGACCATATCTTCAATATTCATAATTCCAGTGCCTAGCACAGTGGCTTGCACATAGAAGGGGCCCAATAAATATTAAGTTAATTTTTAAGTTATAAAAAGTAAGTCAAACAAGGTCACCAGGTGTCAATTATAATGATGGTTTTACATTTATGTTCTTCTTCTTGTACTCTGTATTCTGGTTAATTGTACAACTACTGCACTGTTCACTTAGAAAACCATGCACAGCCAACATTTGAGCTGATGTTGATAATGGGTAGGAGTTAATTAGGAGGACAAGAAGGAGAAAAGCGTCACATGTAATGGTAGCAGTGAAGCAGGGAGTAGAAGATGGATCTTGAATTTCATTAAAATAGGAATTTGGATTTGAATTGTGGGCATGGAGAAGCCATTAAGAGTTGAGTGGATTTTAATTCATTTGAAATCTAAAGGTTAGAAATTATAAAAGGGAGCATGTTTAGCATAAAGATAATGTTTGCCTTTTAAAAGTGTTGATTTTGAATAAATTATAGGAAGATTAAATCAGAGGTAATACACTGTTGGTTCAGTGGGCTGCTTCTAGAATGAAGGATGTGAATAAAATAAAATAGGGCAAATTTAAAATTCAGAAAATTTCATGTAAAAATACCATTTCTGAAATCTCTTTAAAACACTGGAAATTTGGAAATACTTTGCCCATATTTTAACATGGCAATAACCTTGAGGAAGCATCAGCTAAGACCAGAATGTGGGTGCTGGGGCCCAGACCCCAGGTCTGTCTCTGGGTGTAGAACATGATTTCCTAAAATGAGATACCCAATCACATGAGTCTCATCAAAATAATAATAAATACTACTTTTAGTGATAGCAATATAGTTTTTGTTCTACTAGACATAAAATTATTTTAAAATTTTTATTTCCATTTTCATCTCTCCTTATAAAATTGTTTTTTTGGATGTCTTATAAGATTAATTTATTAGAACACATGTAATTTATAAATAAATACATACTCATACCTGTGTGGGTGTGTGTGCGAGCCCTATGGACTGATAAGTCCTGATTTTATTACTTATAAAGTGTGCAAATTTCAAGACCTTCTCGAAAGCATTTCACTCACATTAATGTTTAAGTTTAAGAGACTGTTATGGATAAATGTCCTTTTACAGAGAGCTAGAAGTTCCTATAACTCCCTGTAACACTAATGTGTTTATTTTACAAGTTAATGAACAGTATAATTCATACTAAAAGAAAGCTGTGTATAGCAAAAATGCATACTTTAATCCCTATATTAAGCGGCAAACAGAAATTCTAGTCTGCCTATCCTTTTGTTCCAACTTGGTTTTCAAGCACCTTCCTTTTCAACCACCACACACCGAAAGTTTTACTAAAGACATCTTCCTCCCCTTGCCTTACCTAATCATTTCAAATGGAGGCTTGAGAGAGAGAGTTCACTTTGGAAGCAAAGAGGTAAATGGCCTCATGTGATAGCTTCTTACTTGTAATTATGAAATCTATCCCATATGTGGGCAAATGGCATCATAGAACTTGAATGATTAACCAGAAAATAATTCCTTGATCTTGGTTCTTAATCACAAACTCTTATCACACATCCAAAAACTGAAAGAGAGCATGAGTAAAAGTCTTTCAATACCTTAGAGAAAGGTTTCGTGTAAATAAAAGGTACTATTTATAGATACCACACCTTAAATAACTTTCTCTGTTCAACAACAAAAATAATTATGTAAAACCCACCCCACCCCCAAAAGCCTACTAATCAACTTGACCACCAGGTAACACTGATTATAGATTGAAGGAGTTTAACTTAGTTATTTGGCATCATTAATCTATTTGATCATTCAGTTACTAGAGCTTAAAGAATATTTAACTCTGAATTAAACTTGTACCTATTTAAAATACAATTTTTGAGCCTCTTTACTTATTGTGAATATAATAGCATCTATGCCAACTCCTCAAGGGAAAGGGTAACAACCTAATGAGAAAGTCCAGCAGCAAACTGTTCCCACTTACTAAGTATAAATTCTATATCCTCCAGTGCTTTCCTGTCCTCCTGCAACTACAAGTCAACTCAGGCTTGGTCAATCAGTTCTTTCTTTTAGCAGAATACACCTGTCAGGATAGCAAAGTGGCTAAATGAAAACTTGCTGGGGTCCCTGCCCATGTGCACCACCAGCTTCATGACCTAGTAGCTGTCCAAACTTGGCCAAATTAACCTCTTTGTGCCTAAAAATTTATTCCAGGGGTTCTTAACCATTTTTTGTTCCATGGACCCCTTTGCCAGTTAGGTGAAAACCATGCACCCCTTCTCAGAATGTAGCAGCAGATAGTTTCATAACACTCTACATCAGAAGGCAGAGAAAATAAAGATAATAAGTTGATTTTTTTTTTTCAATTCAAGCTCACGGACTCCTGAAATCTTTCCACGGACCCCTGGTTAAGAACCCCTGATTTATTCCACTGTAAAAGGAGGAGGATACTATTACCTACCTCCTCGGACTGTGTGGACTAAGGAGGCAATCTTTGTTACTGGTCTTAGCACACGCAAGTGCTGATTGCATGTGAACTTGTGTGATATTCCTCCACTAGAAGACAAGCACCCTCAAGGCAAGGGCTTTGCCTGGAACATAGTGGATGTTCACTAATATTTGTTAAATGAGCATCTGTTATCTTTCAATGGTCTCAGTAGATTCAGAAAGACATACACATAGTGTTTATGACATGCCAAACACAGTTCTAGGTGCTTTACAAATATACTCATTCATTGTTCTCAAAGCATTCCAATGAGGAAGAAACTAATATTACATTTTACAGAGGAAGAGACTGAAGGACAGGTAATTTAGCTAATTTGTCCCAGGCCACTCTGCTTGCTTTAAGTGACCAGGCAGCGATTCAAACTCAGACAGTCTAGCTCTGAGTGCTTGCTCCACTATACATAGCTTTTCAAACTTCAGTGTGCTTAAGAGACTCTTGGAAAGCTTTTTGAAAATAGAGATCCCAGAGCCCAACCTTTGATACTCGGGTCCAGGGAGTGTGAGGTGAGGTTCAGGAATCACCATTTCTGCCAGCACCAAGGAACTTTGGTGCAGGTGGTCCTTAGCCCATACCTTAAAAAACACTGGACTATAATCAGCTCATAAAATGAATGGCATGCGTGAGACTAAGCCAATCTTTAGACCAAGATACCTACATGATAATACTGAGCCAAAAATAATACTTTTGTTCCATTCTGGAGTTATGCCTGGACTTTGACATACTTCTGGATAATGAGAGATAAAAGAAAAATATACCATAGTTAAACAGTGAACTGGCAGCAAAATACCAATACCAAAATGCTCAGCCAAGAGGTAGTATAACTACATGTGCAGGCAGAAAACCAATATAACTTTGATGATTCATTTGAAGTACTGCCATTTCTTCATTGATTTCTCTTCAGAGAAATCAAGCTTCCCATTGAGTCATATTTAAAATCAGCTGAAATTCTCTCTGTATATTCTATAGACAAATGGAAATATGTAGAATATACTTGCATAGCAAGGACCACATAATGAAGCTTAATTTCTGACAGGGAAAAAAATACCTGAAATTTCTTTGATTTCAAAATGTTCATTTTATGCATTTAACATTCTAAAACTAGGATGTGTCTTATAATCCGTGTGTTCATTAATAGGTAGTATTTTCCCTCTCCATCCCAAATGGTGTCTTAGAATTGAAGAAAAATAGTAAATTATTTTTGAATCACTTTTTAGATTGCACAGATTACAAAAATATGTAAAACAATTTTAAGTCATAATCAAAAGAAAATGATTTGCAGCTACTATTTTTGTTTTAAAAGCCAACCAAATCTGGTATGATTTTTAAATGTGTAGATCAAGATTCAAATATCAAAATGTACGGGTACCTAAGCCAAAAAATGACTTCATTCGGCATAATTTAAATTTTCCTAGTGGTGAACATACACAAACAACAAATAACCTTTTTCTCATATATTTCCCTTTCCATGCCCCCAAATGCTAAAAAAAAGTTAGATAAAATTTAATTCTCCATAGAACATATTTTATAAGAAAATATAAGCAGTGAAATTGACAAATACATTTTCAATGTTCTCATTCCTGTACTTTTTGATATATTGGTTGAGTTCTAATATGTAGTAACATGAAATAAAAAATAATTGAAGAGAAAAGAATGGGCCTATTGAGGACAAGATTTTCATCAAACATAGCTCTTAAAAATCACTGCTGAATCATTGGAATATGTAAAGTTTTTATTAAATTAATAGATTCATACTTAAGAGTTATGTTTACAAAGAAGGAAAACAAAACTAACCCCCTGAATTTAAGACTATAATTATATACAAATGATATTTACAGAGAAGGAAAGTTCTGAAAATGTATAAGGAAATTACCAGAACCCAAAGCATGGGCAGAAAGAATGAAGTCTGGAAAGTATGAAAGGGTGAGTAAAAACTCACTATCCATAATAAAAACGATTAATGAAGTATTAATTTATTCATGCATTTAATTCCTCATTCAACAAATATTTCTAGAGAATAGAGTCAACTGGCAATGTCAGTTCTGTGAGAGCAATGACATGCCATGGACAGTAGAGTCCCGTAAGGGTTGAAGGGAAGGTACCATTTAGCCAGGTGAAGTGATGGTGTGATGAGGAACTAGCATTAGTGGTGAAGGGAATCACATGTGCCTGGACTGGAAGGGAGGGAAATGGATAGTGCATTCATAGAATGGTTTCAAGTTTTCAGCATGGCTAGAGCCCAGAAAGGGAGCAGTGGGCTTGGGGTAGGGGTGAGAAATGATGAAAAATGAGGCTGGAAAGGTAAGCAGAAGACTGATACTGATTTTGGACTTCCCAGGTAGACACTGAATTGGGGGGTGCCATTATAAGATAAGAACTTTAGAAGAGTCCTACTGGCTTAATCTCAATTACTCTTACTTTCTCTAAACAATTGTTAATTTTTATTGATATCATTAATTTTATCAATAATGTGTAACTCCATATAACTCCAGCTACCCTAAAAAATAAGTGGCTCTTTTTTTTTTTTTTAATATTTTTGTTTTGAACAACCATAATCTTGATGGAGATAAAAAAGCATACTAAAACAAACAAAGCAGGGAACAAAAATGAAACAATAAAAAGTGACTTCTTCTTTTTATACTCTTGTTCTTTCATGAAACAAGTAAAGCAAAGCAGAACAAGGTATCATTCTTCATTTTGAAAATGTAGTAAAGTTTTTAAGCAGGATAAAGCCTCTAAAGAGGATATTATATTTCAAATGTATATTTCAACTCAGAGTATGGTAGAATAAAACTGATTTAACAGAGATTTTTTAAATGTACTCATGATCTTCAAAATCAGGTTACTTATAACTCTGGGATTTAACAAAACTATTTACCCTTCTTTTCTAATTAATTTTCACCCTAATTAATTTTCTCACTCTTATCTCTGTCATGACGTCTCCTTCATTAACACTGTATTGCTATTCTATTGATGCCTGTTGAGAAGAGATTGATGAAAGGGGGAAGCTCAGTGCTGGAGTACAGGGGAAGACAGAAGAGGCAAAAGTATTTCTTTGTGCAGGATGGGCCTGAGACTATTGGAAACAATTCAAGTTGTTTGGGTTCCCCAGATCCTTCCCCATGATTCACTGGTTGACTCACAGGAAGTTGTTGGGTGTGCGCCCTCTCCTCAAACAGCAAGGAAACTGACTCAGAAAAAGCAAGTATGGACTGAGCCTGCTGGTTGAGGTTTTTGATGGTGGTGCTAGGTTACCTTCGTTATCTGAAAAATTTCTTTCACCACTCCCCCCCCCTTAAAGTTCTTTCCAGAACTATTATGAGTTGCATTCACTCACTTATTAATTCAACAGCTATTTATCAACCCCTATACAAGCCACTATTCTAAGTGTTTTTTGCCCACAATTTCATTTCTATTATCACAAGACATTTGCACTTTTTCTTTTCTATTACTAATTGGAAGAATAATCACTAACTACCAGTGATACATGGAGCAATAAGAGGTGCCTACAATAATTCTTTCTGTCAGAAATAAAGTTGCCATGTGAGTTGAACCATACAATTGACAAATAAGCACTCAAAACAGATTTGCAAAGATTCAATTCCAAGGATAACTAGACTTAACGTTTTTCAGACTGCAGTTGCTATTATCTTTCAAGAAGGGCCGTGTCTTGTAAAAGGAAGGTTTCTGAGCTATGAAAGCATAGCAAAAGGAGAGTTTCAGAGATAATGCAAGTCTCATCCAAGATCTCTCTGACCAATTCAGAGAATAGTTCCCTTGACAGATTTAGTGAAGACCCAGCAGCCTGGCCAAGCGCAGTGGCATAAAACATTTATGTCGTATAATCAAGTTCCCCTCTTCTGATTCCTTGTTCAGTTGGGACCTTAATCATTTGATTTTTCCCAGTAGTTTGCCCACAGGGAGAAAATATACTGGTCAAACAGACGTTTGGATTAGGTCCACTTGGCAGTTGTGCTTTTCATTGAGATTTAATTACTTTTCCAGACTATACATCAGTAACTCATTTGCTTATTTAGCATAAGTGGTTGTCCTGAAAGCCAATCAATTTCAGAACAGTGGCAAATCCAAATTCTGAGCTTCTTAGGCTTCAATGAGTTCACCGATACAAAGATTACCCAGTGAAAAATAGTTTTGGTGACTTTTTATGATGCCTTAGTCCCATATAAAGCTTAACTTAACTTATTAAAATTCAACACTAAACTTGATGAGAGATGTATTAACGTGGTACATGTTTCCCTCCCTTCCTCATTCAGTTAGTGGGATGGTGGGTACTAATGGCTGATTAATTGAATGAGGGTGGCAGTGAGAGTTTTAAGTGACTCAAAGGCACTGATTTACGAGGCTCAGTTCTAAATTTAATATACTATTAAAAAATAGTATACTCTGAGGGTAAGGGGTAAGTTAGCAAATGTTCTAAGTACTCTAATCAGTTATACGAACTTTAAGGGTATTTAGTTAATATCTGAAAATCTCAAATCAGATTCCAGAGGCAGTTTTTATAAGTGTCAACAATACATAGCTAAGTCCTCATTAGTGGATTTGTTAATTACATAAAGGATGTTAGGAATAATTTTTAATTGGTGTGTGAATTGGCTATAAATACTATATAAGCCCGGAATGTTTAATATATGTATATATATATATAAAAACATTTTTGTAAGCAAATACACATATATACATATATATTTATATATCATTTTGCAAATGTTTGTATGTATTGTGAGAATTTTGATTTTTACCCATAATAAAAAAAAAAGTTGAAAAAAAAAAAGTCATCTTGAATATAAAAATTATATTAAAGGAAAAGTAAAACTAATAATATTTTCTAAGTGATTTATAATAAAGGAGCAGTTCACAGAAAAAAAAATACTATATAAGCAACTCCACCTTTGCTTAGAATCTCTGGGGTTAAAGGTTATCAGTTCAGTATCGGGTCCATCTCTTAAGAATACTGTGGCTTTCACTCATGGATCCTGAACCTAAATCCCAACGAAAAAGTTAGTTGAGTCCTGCTATTAAAATAGTATCACATCTATCAGTCTCAAATGAACATTTTGTGCAAAATGCCCAAGTGTGCATAAAATGACAGAGAACTGGGACTTCTCTTAAGTGAAAGAGCAACATAGTTTGCTGTTTGGGTGTCTGCTGGCAATAAATGTTTGCATCGTGGCAGATTAATTCAGACACCTACTTTAATTTTAACATTCTGTCCAGTTGTGAAACACGGAAGAGGAATCCCATCATCCTCCACACCTCTAAGGTAAGGTGACTTCTGACATATACCAGAAGACTCTCACAGTTGTGAATGACCAAATTGGCTTAAGTCAGTTCATAATACCATAAGAATATGCCTATTTTTACACTTTTATTTGAACAGCCAGGTAATATTTTAATTAATCAATGAAAAGACATGGATTAGTGAGCATGTGGGTGTTGTTATAATTTATTTTTGTTGTTAAGATGTAGGAGTTGAATAAAATTTTAGCCACCAGTAATTTCTTCCCACTCTCTTTTTTATTGCTCAGACTCTTTTCAGGAGTCACTATTTTCAAGGAATAAAAACAAAATGCCAAAATTATCCTGGCTTTATGTTGCTAGGAAACTAACTGAAAAGATTCACTTGCCAGTGTTTGCATCTCAAGCCTCAGAACTCATGCATCTCGGTTTTCCTCTCCCCCAGAGATTTGCTCCTATTTCTGATTACCAGCTTTGTGGGAGGTTCATGTTTCTATCCAGGAAGGTCCACATGCCTTTCATTTCAGATCCTAAATCTCCTGTCCCAGAAGCACAAGCTGAGCACTCGCTTACCTATTTCTCAATTCCCTTTCTGAGACTCAGAACTAGGTGCTTCCTCAGGGGAAAAAAACAATTGTCTAGTATATTCATCAACCAAATTTGAGAAACAAGGGATTCGGCTCATTAGCTGAAGTCCTAGTGTATCATTTGGGCCATGGTGACTTTCTTTGTTTGCTTACACTTTAATGGAAAAAAAAAAAAAAACAGTTTCCAAGGAAAGAAGAGTCCCAGGACAGCTTTCTAGGAAGTTTTTGGCCATCTTGCAGCTAGCAAGGTTTTTAAACTAGATTTCCCATTTTCATACTACATTAAACATATTATTGGAAAATAGAAGAAACTTTTTCTGAGATTAGAGTATGAAGGGTGAAGAAAAAAGAGTAAGAAAGACAAGAAAAAGGAAGGGGGTATAGAAAGAAGAGTAGGAAGTCTTGAGGAGGAAGGACTTAACAATTCCCCTCCTAGGCCTGCAAAAGCCCCATCTGTTGGGCTCCTTTAACTATGCTAGAAGCTGCCATTGACACCTTCTACAAGGAGATTCCAGCCTTGATTAAGCTCACTTGTCAACTGCAAGCTACAGTTAAAAGCCTTTTTTTTCACATTGGTCAGCACCTTATCTGTATTCTCTTGACATATTCTGAGTGATATGAAAATTCTCCATTTTTATTGATTAATCTTCCAGATATGAAATAGAAAAAGCACATTATGAGACACAAAGGATAAGAGTTACCTACAGCATTTAATTTATATGATGTCAAATGCCAGCCTAATGATAATAATTGTAATATGTACCACCTATGATACCTTTATTACTATTACTTTATTCTTTTCAAGGAACCTACACATCTGTTATTTCACTTGATTCTTACAACAAACCTATGACTTCCACAAATTAGGGAGAGCAGTATGATTACCTCTTTTATTTTCTATTTAATGACTTAAGTTCCCACCCACCTTATTATTAGTCATCTCCCTTTCCAGGGTTATATCTTCCCTCTGAATTGTCAATTGTCATGTGGTTGATGTAGTTCAAAGAAAGAGACCAATTCAACTTTTCTCCAAAGTGGGGAGAATACTGAAGATATCAGTCAAAGGTGCTTTCCCTCTCACTGCCACATGGTGTTATTCTTGAAAACTGGTCCTACTCTGGTGATGCTGGTCCTGATTCTTCCCAGGACATTGTGTGGATCTCTATAGATGGAGGGTCCCATTCTCTTAGACCAACTTTACCCCAACGTGTCCTCCAATTGATTGCCCAAGTTTGTAGCACATAGCCCTTATTTTCAGGCCCTACAGTCACTCTCAGGTTACCAGTCACCTCAGGAAGGCTGTAGAGGCCAACAGTGCACTCTCCCAGAAACCCTGGCCTCCTTCCCTCCATAGGGATTCATACTAAGGGTTTTCCAGTTCCCTGAGGTGTTTTAAACCATATCACATCCTTGATTCGGTCATCACATATAACTTTGTTTCTGAGGCTAGGATTGCTTAAGCTTGTTGTTTCCTACTGCAAATATAAGGGAAGGGTTTGGAGTGTTTGTTATAAGGAAGCCTAGAAATCTAAAATCTGTGTCTGGAATGCAAAGAAGAAAGCTGTATTAGTCAGTGTTCTCTAGGGAAACAGAACCAACAGGATAGATAGATATATATAATGTAAATATTAGGAAATTTTTTATAAGAATTGTCTCACGTGATTGAAGGAACGGCCAAGTCCAAATTCCACAGGGCAAGCCACAAGCTGAGAACTCTAAAGAAGGTTTACAATGAATTCCCCAGGGGGAGCTGGCTGGTTGAAGTAGAGATGGGAATTCTCTCTTCTGACTGCTGAAATCATCATTCCTCCTTTTAAGGCCTTCAAATGACTGGATGAGACTTCTCTAATTGCTGAAGGCAATCTTCTCAGTTGATTGTAGATGTAATCAGCCATAGATGCAATCAACAGACTGATGATTTAAATCCATGAAATATCCTCAGAGTAGCAATCAGGCCGGTGCTTGCTTGGCCAAACAACTGGGCACCATTACCTGGCCAAGTTGACACATGAACTTAACCATCACAAAGGCCAAATCCTCACCTGCACTCTTCCTTCAGAGTGGATTCTTACAGGGTAGTGGTGCCACTCTGCTTTCAGTTCACTCTCAAAATCACATTCCATGATCACTGTGAGCCCTGAGAGCACTATGTCATAATTGATTCAGGAATCTTCTGCTTCTAAGACCTGAATCTCATTTCTATTTCCCCAGGAATTTCTCTATCTCATATCTGCTAGTTTTTCCATTTTAAATCCTAGAGAACCACCTCCCCTCTCTATTCAAGATAAAGCTATTTTCAGTAATTGCATGGTACAAAGGGGCTCATTACAAGTTTATGTTGTAGACAAAAGGGCCTGATGTCCTATCCATGTCCTGTTGAGTATAACTACATACAGTGACACAAGTTGCCCTGTTCACCCATCGTCTAACAGGGCAAGGTAGCTTCTCTAAGTAAATCCAAGATAGCGTCTAGCACTTTCCTTGAGAAGAATAGAAAAAATAGTTTCAATCTTTTATAGGGCCCTGTGCTATAGAGATAATAATGAAGCCTGATGTGACAATCTGTCTTAAGCCAATTTGGTTGATTTACAACTGTTAGGCTCTATCTGTGGAATATCCTAGGTTATTCACAACTGTTAGATTCTATCTGTGAAATATCTATGAGTATCTGCAGAAATCCCCATAACCCCACTTCCAGGCAGTCTAAAGAAAGTCTTATACTGAACCTTGCCCCATAGACAAACATTTATTAGCAAGCAGGCACAAAAGCAATTATATATACTGTTGTGTAAGCTTGGTGAAGTTCTAGTTCTTTGTCCTTTCAGGAACTCTTGACAAAACCAACCTTTCAAAGTAAATATGCAACACTGTTCTGTTTGCAGGAGCAGCTAAACTTCTTATAGAACACCAATAACCTATGTTAAGTGAGGGACAAGCCTGGATATTGTTCTAGACACAGGGCTCAATTCAGGTTTAGGTTGCTGGGCTGTTTGGCTGATTAAATTACCTTGTTTATGTATGTGGTCTTTTTAGCCATTTATTGAACTGCATTGATTTTCACAACAAATACTGGTTTTTAGCAACCCTTATGCTAATTAGTAAAACTTCTAAAGCAGACATACATGCCTATTTTTTTACTTGCCTACCATTATCACCTGTGTGATATAGATTCATGGTAAAGGTCCTCCAGATGGTTACTAGCCACAGACCAAGCGTGTATTCTTAACTTGAGTATTTCAAATACAAATGAACTGCGCTAATATGTGGATGAAAGTTAACCCACCTACATATACCTACACAGTTTAAATGGAAATCATTTAAAGAAAATTAAGCATAATAGAACACCTTTTATCTATACCGCGTCTTTAAGCATTATTTTTTTCTACATCTTTATAAAACACTTTCACAAATATAATTTTATTTAAACTTCACAGAAATTAAATGAAATAGAAATGATCTCCATATTCCAGATGAGAAAAATGAGATTTAGAAGATAAATAGCTTCCCCAAAGTTACTAGTTAGTAAATGGCAGAGTGAGCCCCAACCCTGTATTATGACTTTCAACTTCCAAATCCTTTTATCAAGTCTTGCCATGAACCAGAAGTATCAGAATCATCCAGAATCTCAGGGCCCTATCCACAGATTCTTAATTGGAATCTGTTTATTTGATTGCTCAAAGTTTGAGAAGCAATAGTGAGAAGTTTGGTCTAGAGCAGGGATTACTGCCTGTTTTTATAAATAAGGTTTTATTGGAACACATTCATGCCTATTGTTTATGTATTGTGTATGGCTACTTTTGCCCTTCAGTGGCTGAGTTACTAGTTGAATCAGTGACTCTATGGCTTACAAAGTCTACAATATTTATTATCTGGTCCTTTATTAAAAAGTATACTGACCCCTGGTCTAGAGCAGAGCATCTCAAACTATGTGTGTCAAAGGGATAGTTTTTTCTTTTCTTCTTTTGTTTGTTTTTTAATTTCAAACCTATCACAGATCATAAGTTTTATTTAAGTACAGGAAAATGAATCATTAGAAAAATGAAACAAAAAGACATAAAAATATAAGCCTTGATTTTAACAACAAAATATTAAATTTAACGGACAAAATTACTTTGTCAAATTGCTTTTAAAAAGTTCATATATAACTATTCCTAATTTCTGTACTTACTGCAGTACTGTAATAGTTTTCAGACTAGCACTGGTCTACAGATGGCATTTTTTTCTAGCAAATGATCTCTTCATTACTTGCACAGTATAAAGAGTCCAGAAAGGGCAAATATCCACTTTGCCACTTACACAGCACAAAGTCCAAATGAGCAGAAGAAGAAGTCCCATCATGGCTGGTCACCAGGAAGGCCAAAAGTGCTCCCACTTAGGGTCAGTAGATAGCAGCTCCATGCTCCCACTTCGCATCAGAGAAGAGAGACAAATCTTTACTGTTTGAGTATGGTTTAAAAAAAATTTTTTTTTATATATATATATTTTTACTGGAGAAGTTGTGAGCTTACAAATCAATCTTGTATAACAGGCAGAATTTATGTATATCACCACTCAACCAACACCTTGCATTGTTGTGGAACGTTTGTTATAAATGATGAAAGAACATCATCTAAATATTACTACTAATTCTGGTCCAGAGCTTACATTTGGTATATTTTTTCCACACACCTCCCTATTATTAACACCATGTATTAGTGTATTGTTCATTCATTATAGTTCTTAAGAGAGCACTCTCATATTTGTACTAGTAACCAGAGTCCATCTTCTACCACAGGGTTCACTGTGTCATACAGTCCCATGCCTTGTACAATCCATCCAAAATGTAAACTCAGTGGCTCTCAGTTTCATCACAGAGCTGTGCAGTCATCACCTCAGTAAATTTTTGAACATTTTCCTTAGTCCAAAAGAAAAACTCCCATACCCCTCTGTTATTGACCCTTAGCATTGATATAGTACCTTCTTTGACATTGATGCAAGAATATTACAATAGTACTGTTAACTATATTCCATCAGTTACATTAATTGTATTTTTCCTAGGCATCACCATATTCTTACCCTCTTATACTAGTGATGTACATTTGTTGTAGTTCATAGAAGAACCTTCTTGTGTTTGTACTATTGACCACAATCCTCATCCACCACTGGGTTCACTATGTTATACAGTCCCTAGATTATTCTCTAGCTTTCTTTCAATTGATATTTATGTCCCTGGATTATCCCTTTCAGTCACAATCACATTTATAAATCAGCCGTGTTAGTTATATTCACTATAATGTATTACCATCAACTCTTATCCATTTCCACACTTTCACAGTCAAGCTAATTAAAAATTCTACATATATTAAACATCAATAGATGGCATTTTAAGTAGCTCTGGGTTAGAGGAGCACAGTTGATTCCTTGGATTTTTCATAGCAGTTCTTGTAACCTAGCTTTTGGATGGCTTGCTTAGGTACTTGACAATGAAACCTAGAAATTATAAATATTTTCAAAGTTTAAGATGCCTTTTCTTTTAGATAACATTTCTTTTAGGAAGTTCAGCTGATGTTTTATTTACAACTCTCTCACTACAGCTGCTAGTTTCCACTTGCCTTATTATTTCAGAAATGTATGCAGCCGCCATTGCTACTTTGCATTAAATGGTGCTTACCAACTTGCCTTGAGCTCTCAGTTTTAAATATAGTATCTCTCCTCATAGTGCTGAAGGAGCAGAACGCCCGAAAGATAAAATGAAAAGCCTCCAACTCTCCTTTATTAATCGGTCTCGTGTTGCTAAGTGACGTACTCTCAATAGCAACTGGCTTGCATCTTCAGCCAGGCATGGCAGGAGCGAGGCCTGTCTTGTAAATCCTTAGGAGTCCTCAACTCTGACTCCTTCCATCTTCCCTGCCTTCTGGTCAGTTGCTATGTGGAGCCTCTGCCTGATCCTGGGATCCTAGATAGATAGAAACCCTTCAGATCATCAGCTGCATCGTGACCTGACTGCTAGCAATTTTACCTAATGCTTTCATACAGAGCTGCTGGAATCTCAAATGTGCACATGGCACAGCCAGGGAGTATAATAAAAGACAGGGATAGAAAACACACTGGGCCATGAGGGGCACCCTTTGCCAGTACAAAACTGTTCTTCACTTTTTAGCCCTCGGCAGCATGAATAGAGCTGTCCATCACTTCAGAGACTAAGCTTCTTAAGACCAGAAAGTGGGTATATTTGCATTATCTGAACAGTACACACCACTAAGTAGACACATAAATATATGTTAAATGTTAATAAGTGTTACTTTTTAAGACATAGAAGTAGAATAAGATCAGCTGCCAAGTAAGGTTGCCATAATTATACTCCGTGACTCACATTAATGTGCTCCATCTATCACCACTTTGTAGGAACAAGAAAAATGGTCCAGGTCCTTTCCAAGGTACTTCACAAATTTGAGCCTAAATTGGCCCAATGAGAAATCTAGATAAGAGAAACAACTGAAATCACATAATTTTCCTCCTGAAGGGGAAGGAGGGAACAGTATGAAAGAAATTGTGCTCCTTACTCAAGTAAAATGCAACCCATTCAACGTAAGTTCACCCAAGCTATTTATGATCTTTAGTCCTAACAATAGCTAAGTAGCTAGGTAGGTAAAACCATCTTCACATTAAAACAAGGAAATGAAGGCTCAACTAAGTGTCTTTTTCAAGTCATGGAGTTTTTAAAAGGCCGAGGCAGGATTTGAAACGGAGTTTGTTGGGTTCATGCACTTCCTACCAACTGTATTTGCCTCTTGTAAGTGCTTCTCGCTGGTGAATCCTAGTGCTTAGGCAATTGCAGGCTCTTAAAATTACAACTGTAATCAAAAAAATAAACAAGAAAAACTTCACAACCATCAATATCTGAGACCAAGTTAGAGAGCAAAAAATGTGGCCCAGGAATCTTCAGTTATAGGCTTTCAACAACAAATATAAATACGGAGACGGGAGTGGGGAGGATTGGGAGGAGAGAGAATATATTTATCATCAAATTTCAGGCTGTTCTACACATGTCCTGAGGAAATTAATGCTAAATCTTTGTATTGCCTTCTGATACAGATTTATACTCCATCCTCATTATTTTCTGATTCCATATTTGCAAATTTACCTACATGCTAAAGTTTATTTGTAACCTCAAAATCAATGCCTGTGCTGACTTTGCAATCATTTGCAGACATGTAGGGAACAGCCAAGAATTTGAATTGCCTGATGTACTCATTCCCACCTGAGATGGAACAAAGCAAAGCTCTGCCTTCCTGTCTCAACTCTCAGATTGTAAACAAGTGTCTTCTATAGTATATTTAGTGCATGCTTTTTGCATTTTTGTGCTTTATGTTGGAGATCTTACTGTTTTAAACGGCCCCCAAGCATAGTGATAGTATTGTCTAGTGTTCCTAAGTACAAGAAGGTAGTAATGTGCCTTACAGAGAAATATATCTATTAAATAAGCTTTCTTAGGGCATGAATTATGGTGACATGGGCCATGCGCTCAAAGTTAATGATTCAACAATATGTATTAAGTAAGGTGTCTTTAAGCAGAAGCACACATAAAACAAGGCTATGTATTGATTAGTTGATGAAAAGTCATGACCAGAGGCTCACAGGAACCTAACTCAGTATTTTTTATAGAAGCAATGGTTCAGTATTCACTAATCAGTGTTCGCAGCAACCTTATAGAACATAACTACAGCAAAAAAGGACACTCGACCATATTACCATGTAATAGGAGTAGTAGGCATCATACACATATTTGTATATTTTGGATTGAATTGCTATGAATGAACATTATTTACTTTTTCACATTGGAAGTGAATAATTCTCAAAAGAAATGTG
>JAKSZT010053770.1:7270692-7361240 GCA_026826555.1 Tolypeutes matacus | reverse complement strand
TATTTACTTTTTCACATTGGAAGTGAATAATTCTCAAAAGAAATGTGAAAATGATCACAACATTGAAATATTTAGTACAAAGTTGCTATATGGTTCTAATCACAACACTGAATTATTTAGTAGAAAGTTGTTATATGGTTCTATTCTTTAATAATTTTAATGTTTAAAAAACAGAGTATATAGACCAGAAAGATAACCAAGGAGCCTTCTTCTTTCCAAAGCTCCCTTTAGAATTAATAAATCAGTTATTACACCTCATAAAATGATAAAGTTTATCATTTTTCATCATCTGGAAAAAACTGCATGAATAAAAAACTAATTTAAATACTTGAATTAGATTACTATGCATTTTTCTGTTAGATAAATTATCATTGATTGGTTCATTATCAAATTATATTTCTCATAACTAACAGACATCAGGACTTTTTTAAACTTCATTTAAAATAAGATGGTAGAAAATCTAGTATTTTCAATTTCTTGGCATGGCATGTATCTTTAAATTGTCTAAGGTTTGTTAGCTTAGTAAACTGAAGAAAACAGATTTCTTTTTTCTTTTCCTAGAGTGAAAAAAAAACATTTAAAAAATAATGATTCACAGAAAACAAATGTAATAACACAAAAACTTGAAATCTCATAACCCTTATACGTTTATCTCCACATCTATTAGGGATTATAAGAAATTATACACAAAAACACAGGTCATTGGAAACAGTGAAGGGAATTGTTTTAGTTTCCTTGGGCGCTCAAGTAAAGACCATGCAATGGGTTGGCTTAAACAAATACTGTGAAATGGGAATTTATGAGCTCATGGTTTTGAGGCTAAAAGAAAGTCCAAATCAAGGCATCATCAAAGCAATGTTTTCTTCCTGAACACTGACATTCTGGGGCTGGCTGCTGGCAATCTTTGGTCCTAGGCTTCTCTGTCACACAGCAATGTACATGGCAGCCTCCCTTTGCCTCTTAGTTCTCTTCCAGTTTCTACTGAAGTTCAGTTTGTTGCTTCCCGTGGCTTGATCTGCCTCTGTCTGAATTTCATTCCTCTTATAAAGGACTCCAGTAACAGGATTAAGACGTATCCTGATTGGGTTAGGCCACACCTTAACTGAAGTAACCTCATCAAAAGGTTCTACTTAAAATGGGTTCACACCCCTCAGAATAGATTAAGTTAAAGAACATGTTTTTCTAGGTTATATTGCTTCAAATCACCATAAGACTGTATGTTTGATAGTATCTTGTTAAGACAGTTTTAAATAGAAGCTTCTACAATGGGTTTTCTTTAACTATAACTAATATTAAATATGTCCTCTTGGGATGAACTGGGAACCAGATGCCACAGAACAATTAAAATAACCCTCCTACAGTCCCCAAATTTGTATGTTTAGTCCTATGCTATTCTTTTTTCAGTGTTATAATTTATTTTTAACTTGAATTGTTTAAACTTCCAACAAAAAATTTTAAAGTTAAAGACACAATAACAATGTATACAAGTAAAATTGGAGTGCATTGAGGACTACAAATCCACAGATCTTGTCTTAATTTGGAATTCCCCAACGCTGTCCCTGGAAAGGACTGGATGCAATTAATTCATTTGGGAGTGAGTCCAGGAAGACTGTGAGGGATTGGGGGGCAGGGGGCGGGAAGGGAAGGGGGACAATAAAGGGCACATGCACGAGCAGGGTACCACTCTAGACAACTGGAGTCAAATCTTTCTGAGGACCCTCTGAGAGACTGTAGCATATATCTCCTAGGTTGTTTGTTTGTTTGTTTGTTTTTTAACTGAGGGGTGAGAATTTGTGTTCAGGATCACACAGAGAGCAAATGGAGTCAATGGGATTGGAGACTGGGTCTCCTGGCTTTAAATCAAATTCTTCCTTAAATCTACTCCCCCCTGGCTTTCCAATTCAAATTATTTCATAGTATAGTTCACATTAAAGTACAATCAAGTTCAGGTTTGCTACTACCAGGGAATAACATTTCACCCATTGTTAATGGAAAAAAGCATGTAGTAAGCTAGAAAAAATATAAAACCAGTTATAATCTAGCTAGCAGCCATAATCTATTTTCAAATTTGACAGCCAAGCAAAAGCTGGCTGTTTTGGAAGACTAGAATGAGTTTGAGACCTTTATAAGATGGGCACAGAAACAATGTACTGAACTTTCCTGAAACTATTAATAAGGTCTTCTAGCAGCAGTGCTTAGCATCCCACTGTGAAAAACTATTTTCTTCCCAAATATCATTTCAGAGCATAGTTTGTGTATCTCAAGTTTTATGTATTTTAGTGAAAGTTACAAACTATTATAGTTTCACATATTTCATTCTGCTCATTTCCTTTATGGCTATCCTCAAGACCTAAGGGCTTAAAAGAGAATTAAAAAGAAAATGAACAAGCCAAGTTTTGCTCTTCTCACAGTTATAAATGAAATGCAAAATTTTAAGCCCTGACACTTCCTTAAACCTGGGGAGGAGGTAATACCTGACTCAAATCTCCCTGAAGCTGGGAACTGCAGAGGAGAGCTTCTAGGACAGAAAGGAGCCTTAGGGAACACACACTCAAGGTCAAGTGTAAGGGCCTGTGCACTTCACTCAGCTGGAAGCTGGCTTCCAGGAAACCAATCCTACCCCGCACAACAAGCGCTGCTGCAGTGTTGCCTGCAGTACCTACAAGAGCCAAAGAAAAGGAAAAAGCTCTGCTCGAAATAGTTCACATTGACCTTTATGAATAAAACCTGTTTTTCTGCCCACAAACTGTATATTTCTAGTAAGGATTTCAGGAATGCAGAGAAGCCAAGATTTTCCTTCTGTTTACCAAATTCTAGTATAATGTGCTTAAAAGAGGGTTTAGATATCAAACAGAGAGCCACAAAATATTTACAATTAGGCACAAGGAAGAAATTCCAGGACTACTGTGGCTAAGATAAAATGGTACAGCAACAAAAATTTCAAGCATTTTAAATGTCATGTGTTGGTCATTTTCACAATACATCTAATTGTATAAGGCTATACTTGCAGGGTCATTTAAAACATAGAGAAAGCATGGTCATCCATGTCAAAAATATTCTGGTAATGACCAAATAGGCAACAAACCACAGGTGATTAGTTAAAAACAACTAATTTTAACTATGAAAATAAATATTTTTGCATAAAATGCGTTGGGAAACTTCAGTGCCTGAAATGAAGGCTGTGGGAGAGGAAAATTTTTAAATTAATCCCTATCTTGAAAATCCATTACATTGTGAGGTGCTTACTCAATAGGCCCATGTTCTGTTCATCATAAATCCTTAGTACATGAAACATAGTTAGTACACATATATGTTTGCTGAATGTGGTAGATTGAATTATGCACCTCAACAAAAAGACCACTGTATGAGGTGCCAGATCATATGTTTCTAGGTTTCACAGTTCCCCTGAAGAGAAGAATTTTGCCCCAAGATAGATCTTGCCCGTAACTGATTTTGATGAGACTTTGAACTTAGAGTTGTTACTGAAATGACTTGAAGACTTTGGGATATTGGGAAGGACTGAATGTATTTTCCATGTGGGAAGAACATCTTTTTTGGGCTGCAGAGGACAGACTGTGGTAGATTGAATTATGTACTCCAACAAAAGATGTGTTCTTAATCTTAATCCACATTCCTATGGGGGTAAGCTCATTTATAAATAGATTCTTTGAAGATGTATTATCAGTTAAGCTATGGACTCATTTGTGAATAGGATCTTCTAAAATCTTATTTAAGCGTAGACAGACTGAATGAGGGTGGGCCTTCTCTATGACTAGAGGCCTTACAAAGAGAGAAATTCAGAGGTAGCCAGCAGAGCAAGAAGCTAGAGGTCAGAGGAAGTCAAAAGAGCAGACATAAGGAGGGAGGGATCACCGTGTGATGGTGGGCAAACATGCAAGTCAAGGAGCCCCAAGAATTTTGGCAAGCCAGCACTAGAACATGACAGACTTTGGGGACAAAGCACGACCTTGACAATTTCTTGATTCTGGGCTTCTAGCCTCTGATTTCTATTGTTAAACTAACACACTGTGTGGTATTTTTATTACAGCCTAGGAAACTAAGACACTGAATACCTATCTCTAAGGGAAAAAAGCTGGGTTTTGCTTGTGCAAAAATAGCAAACTCTCCTTAGTCTGAGATGGCTAGAGTTGTAACTACAGGTTTGTGGAAGCAACTATCTAAAAGATATTAATAAATTTCTATGTTCTCATAACTGAAAAACACATTTTAATGAATTGTACAGGGTGTCATGGACTAACAGTCCAAAAATTAGAAATTCATTTATTACATTAGAAGACAAAAGGCAAAAGGAATCAGAAAGAGCAAAGAAATTTAGTGTTAAGAAATGGAGGAAGAGAGATAAAAAAAAAAAAGGAGACAAAAAGGGAAAGAACTTTAAAATCATAGGTTACAAAAACATATATAAGAAAATAATGGATAACAAATAAAAATATACATAAGAAAAGAAAAAACTAATGAATAATTAAGAAGGAACTGAAATGAAGATGATGACATGACTTATTTGAGGAATTAAAGTTAATTAAATCAATTTTCAAAACTGATTTTTATCTACATTATAGGTTGCTGGAATGGTTGATGAACTTTTACTCAGTCACTCTTATAGCTTCACTATCACTACTCTACAGATGACTCCTAAATCCCTGAGATACTTCCACCAGAAAATCTCACAAGGACTTTTTAACTTTATGTGGCTAAAACTGAATCCATCTTCTACCACACCAAATCTCCAGTGCCCCCTTTCTTAATAAATGACACCACTGTTATTTCAGGCAGGCAAGGGTAGAGAATCAGGATCCTTTTCATCTCCTCTTTTATCTTCACATCCAAGTAGTCATGAAGTCCTATTGCTTCAGCCTCTACAGTTTCCCTTAGCTGCCCAGCCTTTCCAGCCTCACAGTTGGCATTAGCATATTTTTCCTCATCCTTTTGCTTCTGGATATGATCGGCCTTGAGCTATGTCCCAATATTATCCCACCCTAACTTTATAGGCTTATCCTCTTCCTACCACATGCTTCACTGTCAAACACTTAATGTTTATTCCTTGAACATGCCCTGCACACTCACGTGTCATTGTCCTTGCTTTTGTCTTTCCCTCTGCCTGAAATGTTCTTTAGGAATCAAAATTCTACTAATATGTGGTGGTTTTCCTTATTCTGACAGTGTAACCTATACCTTCTCTGCTCTCTTAAAATATTTTGATCTATGTCTCTATTAATGCATTTTCACTCTGCTTTGTATTAAAGTTGCTTGTTAAAATACCCATCTCTACCATTAAATACTAAGCAATTTAAGGGAAGCAATAGTGTTTTTCATGTTCACATCTCCCCAAGAGTCTTGTAATGTGCCTGACTCATAGCAGGCATTCAAAAAACATTGATTAGTTCAGTTTAACACCAAAATGATTTGAAACTAAAGACAATTGGAAATGTAGTTTCTAATTGAAAAGTTGATTTTAAAAGGCTAAAGTAAAACATCCTAATGATGATTCTAAAAATAGAATTATTTGCATTGACATTTATTTGAAGTCTTAAAAACATACAAAGTTATCCTATCAAATACATGGGATTTTATGTAAAAGTTACTTGTTTTTTAATAATCATAATGGCTAGTGTTTATGGAATGTTTACTATGTGCCATGCACATGCATTGAATTATCTGATCTCCATAACCATCCCATTTAGCAGATAAAGAAACTAAGTGGAAAAATTAATAATTCTCCCAATGCCCTAAAGACAGTATGCAGAAACACTCTTTTTAGTTTATTTGAGTAAAAGGAGGAGTAAACTATAAGAGTAATAAAATTACATCATATTTTATTGCTTTTTGCACTGAATTTAATATAGCACCTGATGTCACTGTGGTAAGAAACCTGCATTGATGTTCACCTCCAATTTTCTCAACGGATTTTTGCTATTTTAAAAATAGCAGCTTCTACAATACTAACATCAAACAAAACAGATTTGAAATGCAAAACTCTTATAAGGGATGAAGAAGGTCATTATATATTAATAAAAGGGGCAATTCACCAAGAAGAAACCACTATACTAAATAGTTATGCACCTAACCTGAGTGCCCCAAGATACATAAGGCACATACTGGCAAAACTGAAGAGAAAAATAGATGTTTCTACAACAATATTTGGAGACGTCCTACACCACTCTCAGTATTAGATAGAACATCTTGCCAGAGGATTAATAAAGAAACAGAGAGCTTGTTTAATATGATAAATGAACTGGACCTAATAGACATTTATAGAGCATTGCAGCCCAAAACAGCCAGATATACATTCTTTTCAAGCACTCATGGATCTTTCTCTGAAATAGACCATATGTTGGGTCACAAGACAATAAATGTTAAAAGATTGGAATTATACAAAATGCTTTCTCTGATCATAACAGAATGGAGCTGGAAATCAATAATGGATGGAAAAGGGGAAAATTCATAAATATATGGAGATTAAGCAACAGACTCTTAATAATCAGTGGGTCAAAGAAGAAATTGCAGGAGAATTCAGAAAATATCTTGAGACAAATGACAGTGAGAGCACAACATATCAAAACCTTTAGGATACCTCAAAGGCAGTGCTGAGAGGGAAATTTATAGCCCTTAATGCTTACATTAAAAAAGAAGAAAGAGCTAAAATTGAAGATCTAACTACACACCTGGAGGAACTAGAAAGAGAACAGCAAACTAGTCCTAAACCAAGCCAAAAGAAAGAAATAGTAAAGATCAGAGCAGAAATACATGAAATCAAAAACAAAAAACAATAGAGAGAATCAACAAAACCAAAAGTTGGTTCTTTAAGAAGATCAACAAAATTGACAAACTCTTAGCTAGACTGACAAAGAAAAAAAGAGAAAAGACAAAAATAAATAAAATCAGAAATGAGAGTGGGGGCATTACACTGACCCTACAGAAATAATAGAGATCAAAAGAGGATACTATGAGCAACTGTAAGCCAAAAAACTAGACAATGTAGATGAGATGGACAAATTCCTAGAAACATGCAAACCACCTATACTGACCCTAGAAGAAATAGAATACCTCAACAAACAAATCACAAATGAAGAAATTGCAACAGTCATCAAAAACATCCCAAAGATTAAAAGCCCAGGACCAGATGGCTTCACAGGTGAATTCTACCAATCATTCAAAGATGATCTAATATCAATCTTGCTCGAGTTCTTAAAAAAAAAAAATTGAACAGGAAAGAATGCTACTAAACTCATTCTATGAAGCCAACATCAACCTAATACCAAAACCCGATAAAGATATTACAAAAAAAAAAAAAAAGAAAATTACAGACCAATATCTCTAACAAATATAAATGCAAAAATCCTTAACAAAATACTTGCAAACCAAATGCCAAAATACATTAAAAGAATTATACACCACAATTAAGTGGGCTTTATCCAAGGTATGCAAGGGTGTTTCAACACAAGAATATCGATTAGTGTAATAAATCTCATTGATAAATCAGAGAAGAAAAATCACATGATTCTTCCAATTGATGCAGAAAAGGAATTTGACAAAATACAGCACCCTTTCTTGGTAAAAAAAAAAAAAAAAAAAAACACTCCAAAGAGAGGAATAGCAGGAAGTGTTCTCAATATGGTAAAGTGCATATATGAAAAACCTACAGCTAGCATTGTACTCAACTGTGAAAGACTGAAAACTTTCCTGCTGAGATTAGGAACAAGACAAGGAGGCCCTCTGTCACCACTGTTTATTTCAATATTGTGCTAGAAGTTCTAGCTAGAGCAAATAGGCTAGATAAAGAAATAAAAGACATCCAAATAGGAAAGGAAGAAGTAAAACTTTCACTATTCGCGATGATATGATCCTATATCTAGAAAACCCTGAAAAATCCACAACAAAGCTGATAGAACTAATAGACAAGTTCAGCAAAGTGGAGGGATACAAGATTAATATGCAAAAATCAATAGCATTTCTATACACTACTGATGTGCTACCTGAGGAGGAATCAAAAAAAAATTCCATTTAACATAGTGACTAAAAATATCAAATATTTAGGAATAAACTTGGCCAAGGGCATAAAGGACCTCTTTTCAGAAAACTATAAAACATTGCTAAAAGAAACCAAAGAAGACTTAAATAGATGGAAGAACATTCAATGTTCATGGATTGGAAGATTAAATGTCATTAAGATGTCAATTCTACCCAAACTCTTTTACAGATTCAACACAATCCCAGTAAAAATGCCAACAGTCTTTTTTGCAGAAATGGAGAACACAATTATCAAATATATTTGGAAGGGTAAGGGACCTCGGATAGCCAAAAATGTCTTTAAAGAGAACGAAGTTAGAGGACTCTCATTTCCCAACTTTAAAGCTACATTACTTAGTTACAGTGGTAAAAACAGCATGGTACTGGCATAAAGACAAACAGATTGGTCAATGGAACCGAATCAAGAACTGAGAAATAGACCATCACATCTACAGTCAAGTGATTTTTGACAAGGCTTTCAAGTCCTGCCAGCTGGGTCAGAACAGTCTATTCAGCAAATGGTGCTGGCAGAACTGGATATCCATATCCAAAAGACAGAAAGAGGACCCTTATCTCACACCTTATACAAAAATTAACTCAAAATGGATCAAAGACCTAAATGTAAAAGTGAAAACCATAAAATTCCTAGAGGAAAATGTGAGAAAACATCTTCAAGATCTTATAGGAGGTAGTTTCTTAAACCTTATACGCAAAGCACAATCAACAAAAGACAAAATAGATAAATGGGACCTCCTCAAAATTAAACACTTTTGCACCTCAAAGGACTTTGTCAAAAGGGTGAAAACACAGCTGATTCAATGAGAGAAAATATTTGGCAATCATATAGCCAATAAGGGTTTAATATCCATGATATATAAAGACATTATACAACTCAATGATAAAAAGACAAATGACCCAATTTAAAAACTGGCAAAAGACTTGAAAAGACAATTTTCCGAAGAAGAAATAGAAATTGCAAAAAAAAATACATGAAAAAATGTTCATCACCACTAGCAATTAGGAAAATGCAAATCAAAACTACAATGAGATATCATTTCACACCTATTATACTGGCCACTATTAAAAAGTAGGAAAACTGTAAATGTTGGAGAGGATGGGGAGAGATAGGAACACATATTCACTGTTGGTGGGGATGTAGAATGGTACAGCCACTGTGGAGGACTGTTTGGCACTTCCTAAGTAAGTTGAATACAGACTTGCCATGTGACCCAGCAATGCCATTACTAAGTATATACCCAGAAGAACTGAAAGCAGTGACACGAATAGATATCTGTACACTGATGTTCATAGAGGTGTTGTTCACGATTGGAAAAAGGTGGAAAAAATCCAGGAGTCTGTCAACTGATGAATGTATAAACAAATTGTGGCATATACACAAGATGGAATATTATGCAGCAGTAAGAAGTGAAGTTGTGATGCATATGACAACATGGATGAACCTGGAGGACATTATGTTGAGTGAAGCAAGCCAGACAAAAAAGGACAAATATTGTATGATTGTGCTATTATGAACTGAATATATTATGTAAACTCATAGCGTTCATAATTAAAATATAGGTCAACAGAAAATAGAATGAGGGTAGAGAATGGAAAGCTGAGGGTTAATCTGCACAGACTTGGTAAAAAGGTTGTTTGAAAATCTTTGGAAATAAATAGATACAGTGAAAGCACATCATAGTGTCTGTAACCAGCAGAGCTATTATATGGGTATGACAGTGGATGAAAGTGAAGTCTAAGGACATATATATTGTTAGAAGGATAGTATATTACTAGAAGGATAGCTAAAAATGTAATATGGGACTGTATAACATAGCAAAACTTCATGTAAAATACAAATATAGTTGCTATTGCACATATAAGACTGTTTTTACAAAATATAAATATAAATATTCTAAAGAGAAGGAAATAGGATAACAGCTATGTACGGAGGGGGAAGCATAGAGAGATTGAGAGGTGATGAGTTTTGTTTGTTAGTTTGATTTTTGTTCTTTATTATTATTATTGGAATAATGAAAATGCTCTAAAAATGATTGAAGTGATGAATGCACAGCTATGTGATTATACTGAATACCATATGATATGCTTTAGATGGATTTATGCTTTAAAATATTTACCAATAAAATTGATTTGTTAAAAAAAAAGTATATTAGGTGAAATCTAAAAAATTTTACACAACACACAATGGCTAAAATGTTAACAGAAATTTTTGAATGTTTCTAATAAGTGTGACAAGGATGTAGAGCATTTGAAACTCTTCTACTCTGCTGATGATTTGTAAAATGGTGCAACAACTTTGGCAAACTGAATGTTTAGAAGGATTGAGAGTGATGAATTTTTGTTTGTTTGCCTATTTTTTTTGTTTAAAAAAAAATATCTTCTAAATCATATACCACACTAAATGTGTGTTTAAGGAATATTACTACACAGCCTATTTCAAAATAAGACTAATTTAGAAAATTTTATAAAACCTTATGTTAATACAGTTATTTAAGACATGTTTGGTTCCGAAAATAATTTTCTACTTTAGAAGAATTTCCTGAAGGTTAAAACATTATGTTGTCGGGGCATTTATTTGCAATTTTACCACTGCTCCTTTGGAGTAAAGTGCTATTGCTGGGATAAAATGACCCCAAGCATTAAAATAAAAGAATAATATTTTTAGATGCTCCCCCATCTCCTAAAAGCAATACTCACTGCTAACTCACCATAAACCCATATATAATTCTAAATAAATTGTAGATTTGACTCAAGGCAACATCCTTAGTGGACTATTAGGAGTGGCATTTCTCAAAGAGGGCCCTGAGAGATTCAAACCTCGCCTTATTGAATAAAGGAGGCACAAATTTTGTCCCAGATTTTCAACCAACGAGACCGGAAATACCATGTTCTCAGCTTAATCTGCTACTTAAGCCCGGGAAAAGCTTGCATGAGGTGTGATCCCTATCATCCTGAGTCCCATCAGGTGTGAATCCCAGACAGCCTATCACTTTCCAGAAACATGACTCAGTTAAACGGATGATGGAATCATGACATCAAGATGCCCAGATCCTGATTTATTGGGCATTCTTTTTTTCACAGCTACCATTCTTTTTCTCATTGTTTGTGATTCCACCAACAAAAATAATCCCTTGTTTGAAACAAAAAATAATTTCTCAGATGGAGATGGCTAAAATCTACTAGAACATAAGGACTAGAAGTATTTACACAGACTTCACTTTAAGTTTTTATTGCACATCTTAGCAGTAGAAAAATGAATCAAGAAACCTTAAACATTTTCTTTTATATTTAACACTACCTCTGTGAGCAGAAGGCGTCAAGGACCTGAAGGAACCAGCCCACTAGAAAATTCCTTATATTTGTGCTGTGGTTTATCAGTTATCAAGTTCTTTCACACATATTTGCCTTTGCTTCATAACAAGCCTATGAGAAAGAAGATAATATTACCATCACTTTATGCAGAAATTGAGGCTTGAGATATTGTTTCCTTAGGTTCCATAGCTGATGAGTGGAAGATCTAGGCCTAGAACATATGTCATCTGCGGCATCATTCAAGGAACTTTATACTAAAACTCACCTAAATGAGCATAAGCTTGAGAGAGAAGATGGTATTTATCAAAAGGGCAGTTTCAGGTCAGGGAAACATTAAGAAATATAGAGACCAGAGCTGAGACAAGGTCCCATCAAAGTTGGGTGGTTATATTATAATTATAGCTGGACCCAGGATGTTTTCAATGATGAGAGGAGGAGTATTGTTAATCATGCCAAGATAAAAGGTCTTTACCAAAATTGTCCCCAAAAATGGGACAAGGATTTTCCTTAAACCAGATGATTCTTATGAGTGTGGCCTCACAGACAGGCCAGGGTATTTGAGGACAGAATTCTCAAATTGCAGCCCCAAACTATATGTTATAACCCAAGATTGTTGGAAGTCAGTGAGGGACAAATGATGAGGGGGTAAAGGGTCGAGATTAAAAGAGAATGGAACATTGTTTCTGGAGATAGGGAGAAAACAAGATGCAGAGTATAATAATGATAATGAATATAATGATATGAATATCTATCACTTATTGAGTTTCTGCTGATGCTCTCAAAAAGCCTGAAATTTATCCATTATCACCCTTTTTTACACATGAAAAAACTAAGGTTTTTTCCAACTAATAAGAAGCAGAGTTTGGAGTTGAACGTGGGTCAGTCTGAATCTTACAGAATATTTTAACTTTGGAGTAAAAAGACTAACACAAAATCAAGCTATTACCAGTGTCCTAGAAACCAGAAATTCAAGAGTGACACTTGCAGCCCAAGTGTCAGAGCCAAAAACAAATGGAAGAAAGATGTTACCAGGCCAGGTAAAACAAGGTTGTCTAGAAGCAAGAACAAGTCCTGTAGGTAAAAAAAATTATGAACAAGTTGCCAATTTAAATACGTAAGGTACTACAGAGGTGGGCTTCTATTGATGTTTTCATCTTTGTCTCCTGTGATTTCTCTTTCCTCCATCTTAAGGCCTATAAGCTTTATGATCATTATGAGATTTACAACCTAGCAGAAGTTATCTGAAAACCTGACTCAAAATAACAGTGCTTCTCCAGGGCCCAAGGTCAGGAATGTACAATGAACTTCAGGGGCAAACAAAGGAATGAAAATAAGGAGTCTGGAAGATCCTGGCCATGGTGATATATCTGGCCAAATAAACAAAATATCATAAGAATTTGTGGTAGTAATTTAGATACGCAGTGTGATTGGAATTCATAGCTCTGTCCAGACTACATTCTCTGGAGTAGGGTTAAGTGAGTAGTCGATTCTGCTGGCCTGTGATCCTGTGTAATAGGTTCTGAAGTCCAAATCCTTGGCCCAGGAGGCTTCAGGGACATGTCAAGGGTATCCAGGGGAAAGGGTTGAAATGGAGAATAGTCAAGTCAAAAGAGGATTGATAAGAAGTAACTGGAGAAGTTCTCAGAGGCCATCAGATGCAATGGGAGCACATTTGGGGCACACCTGGATAAAGAGTGAGGAATTAATGGCTCTGAACAGCCCTAAACTCCATCACTTTTAGTAAAGATTAGCTGTACACTTGCAGACACTATGAGTGTGTCTTGCAGGCAGTGTGGTCGGGTAACAGGTATTGTCAGAGGAACATCAGCAGGAAAGACCTTGTTATCAAGGATGTAGTCCCTGATGGGGGAAAGTCCCACAGCTCCCTATGAACTTGCTGTAGTGGATGAAGCCTTGGAAATTGACCTGGGATACATTTTCTGGTTAGGAGTCTTGAGAAGATCTAATTTCTCCCAAAGAATGATGATGTTTCAACATACTTGTACAAAGATTGTCCCAGGGAGAATGAAGTGGAGGTGTGTGTTTTGTGTGTGTGTGTGTGTGTGTGTGTTTGGTCAACTTCCCACTTCCACATCCTCAACATAGGCACACTTTGTGGCTACCTCTCCATGCTCTTATAGGTCATAGTACACAAGCACAGGATGACCCTTCCAGGGCCTGCAAAGAGGGCCAGAAGGAAGGAGTATTTTGAATCCCTGAAGATTCAAATCATCATTTGGGAAGTTTCCAGTTTTTTAATTATTTTTATTGTTATGAATAATTCTGCTATGGACATCCTGTACATGTATCTGGAGACACACACACACACAAGATCCTCTAGGGTATAATTAAGACTGTCTAGGAAGAGAATAGCTAGGTCATAGAGTATGTCTCTCTTCAACTTTCTTAGATATTTCTCTTTTGCTTTATTCTTTGTTTCATGAGTCCACTTTGCTATTTATGCTAATATAGTTGGTGTTTTCTAGCTATTGTATTGATATTGACTTATATTTTAATTCCATGTGGACAAAGAACTTTCTTTATTAGAATTCAATCTTTTGAAATTTACTGAGACTTACATTATGGCCCAACATATGGTCTACTTTGGTAAATGTATTTCATGTGCACTTGAAATTAATGTGCATTGGGCAGTTTTCAGATGCAAGGTTCCAAAAATGTCAATTAGGGCAAGGTGCTTGATAAAGCTGTTTAAATTCCTATATTAATACTACTTTTTCCCTTGTCATTTTATCATTTACTGAGTTATAGTGGCTAAAATTTCCACTATGACTGTGAATTTATCTCTCCTTTTACTTTTCTCAGTTTTACCTTGATGAATTTTGAAGTTGGTTCTTAGATGAATACACTTTTAGGGTTGTTACATTCCTCTCATTAATTGATTCTTTTATCATTATTAAATGTTCATTTTTATCTCTGATAATACTCATTGTATGGAGTTTACTTTGTTTGATATTAATATAACAACACCAGATATCGTGCGCTTATTATTTGCATTATATATTTTTCCATCATTTTATTTTTAATCTCTCTGGGTCTTCACATTTAAAGTGGGTTTCTTGAAAGCAGCACATAATTAAATCTTGATTTTTCTTCCCATCTGAAAATCTTTGCCTTTAATTGAAATGTTTGCTTTATTTCAATTTAATGTAATATTTTAATATAGTGGACTTAGGCTCTACCATTTTGCTATTTTTTTCTATTTGTCCTTTCTATTTTTGGTTCATTTGTTAATCCTTTTCTAACTTATTTTGTGTTAATTATTTTTTTTTATTCCATTTTAATTTCTCAAATGGCTATTTGGGTCTATCACTTGGTATTTTTTAATGTTTATTACATGCATCTTTAACTTATCACAGTCCATTTAGTCTTAATTGTTATATAACTTCCTATAAAATGTAAAAACTTTACAACATTATAATTCCATTTGGCTGCCCATTTTTTATTCTATGATCATAAATTTAACATCTACAGACACTATCAATCCCACAATATAAAGCTATAATTTTAAATATATTTTAAGAATATATTTAAAAGAATATTTTGCTTTTATACTTATCCATATATCTATCATTTCAAGTACTTCTCATTTTTTTCCTACAAACCCAAATCTATATCACTCAGCCTGAAAATTCTCCTTTAAAATTTCTTATATAGATTCACTTGTAAAAATTCTCATAGCTTTCATTCATCTGAAAATGTCTCTATTTCACTGCAATTTTCACTAAATCTAGAATTCTGGATTAATCTTTTATTTTTTCTTTCAGGAGTTTACATATTTCATGCCATTGTTTTCTGGCCTCCATTTTCTTTTTTTCTGATGAGACATTAACTTTCATTTATATTCTTGTTCCACTGAGTGTAATGTAGCTTTTTCCCCTCTGTTTGCTTTCAAGGTTTTCTTTTTATATTTGGTTTCGAGCAGTTTGCTCATGATGTACCTAGATGTGGATTTCTTTGCATTTATCCTGTTTGGGGTCCACTGAGCTGCTTAGATCTGTAAGTTGATATTTTTCACCAAATTTGGGGAAATTTTTGCCATTTTATTTTCAAATACTCTGGGTCCTATCTCTCCTATCCTTAGTGACACTAATTACAGACATACTAGACTGCTTGATATTGTCCTACAAGCCACAGAAAGGCTATTTATTAAAATGTCCTCTTCGAGTTTTCTCAAATTGGTTAATTTCTATTCTACTTCAAGTTCACTAAACCTTTCTTCTGCTGTCTCTAATTGTGCTTAAATAGAAGATATATTCTGCATTTGTTGGGTACTAATGTTAGATAGATAGATAGATAGATGATAGATAGATAGATAGATAGATAGATAGATAGATAGATAGATAGATAGATAGATAGATAGAGATGTGGATGTGGATATGGATGTGGATGTGGATGTGGATGATATGGATGATATAAATGATATAGATAGATATAGGTATAGAGAGAGAGAGATAGAGATAGAGATAGAGATAGAGATAGAGATAGAGATAGAGATAGAGATAGAGATAGAGATAGAGAGAGAGAGAGATAGAGATAGAGATAGAGATAGAGATAGAGATAGAGATAGAGATAGAGATCCCTGTGGGGTAAGGATTAAAATTAAGGTGCAATACTGCAATATTGTGTGCTGCCTCTACCTATGGAGAAAACCAGAAGGGCCTCAAAATTCTCTAACCCCAAGATTCCCTCCCTACTCTGCTACCACAGCTAATGTTTCCTAGTCAAATTTCCTTATCAAGTGGACCAGGTGCAATTCCTTTTTGTCTCTGAGTTGCAGATTTCAGTTCCCTGACAGTACACATAATTATTCACATAAGCCAATCACATCCTCCTGCTGGAACCAGGAGGCACCCCACCCTCTTGATACTACAAAGCCTGCCTCCCACAGCCCTTGGCTGTTCACTCTGTCCTAGGTCAACCCTCCTGCAGGCCTGCATGGCATGCTGCATCTTCCTCTCCCGGACTATGAGTACATGTGACAGATCAACTGCCATCCGTCTCATCTGCCCAGTGTCAGGCGTCATGTGTTTAGCCATGGCCATAACCCTCTGGTGGGAATCCCTATCTTACTTACAGGGTGTATACGAGGAGATTAAAATGATTCCTTAATTCAAGTTTCCTAATTGTGTTGTTCAAATCTATTTCCTTACTGTTTTTCTCTGCTTGTTTTTCTAATTAGTGAGCAAAAAGTGCTAAAATATATATCATGTTTGTGGATTTGTCAATTTTCCTTGTATTTTTTTCCCATTATTTGCCTGTATATTTTGAGGATAGAGTATTTAGGTGGTGAAATTTTGACCATTATTAATAGACCTTTTTTTCCTCTGCTAATGCTTTCTGTCTTATAAGACAGAAAGCTTAATTTTGGTTTTAGTGATTATACAGTATAGCTCTCCCATTCCTTTAACTTCAATTTTTCTCTATCCTTATTTATATATATATGTCTCTTTTAAATAGCATTATTAGATTGAGCCATATGAAATTGCAATACTTGTGGTCAAAAGTGACTGTCGACATTTCTTATAGTTTAATATAGTATTTAGATTTTTTCTCTTGAGATGCAATCTGACAAAACTTGTCTTTCAACTGAAGCATTAAGTCCATTTTCATTTACTGCAATGAGCCTTTTAAGTCTACTCTCTATTTTGTTGTTTTCCATTTTTCTATTTTTTTTTCTCTCCTTTGAAATATGTTATATATTTTTTCTCTTTCCTCCTTTTGGAAGTAATATATGTAGTTCTTATTCTTTCAGTGCATAGTCTAGAAATTACTATATGAAGCCCTAATTTATCAAAGTGTAATGTTAATCAATACTGTTAGCTTCCCATTGGACAGATAGAACATTTAAAACACTTCTTGTTCAGTCCCCTCTCAACTTATTGTTACTTTTGACATACTTTAATTTTATTTTAAGACTACAGATTTTTTTGCATATAGCTCATGTTCATTTAAATAACTACTATATTTACCATGGTCATTGTCCATCTTCCCTTCTTACACTTTTTATTTCTATCCAGGATAATTTTCCTTCTAATCAGAGTAGATCTTTCATAATTTCTGTTAAGATGAGGCTTCTGATGACAAGCCCTCTATTTTTTTAATTGTCTTTTTTCCCCTCCACTCTAGAAGATATTTTTGCTCAGTGTGGAACTCAAAATTAACAATTCTTTTATTTCATCCCACTAATGTTTTTATTCCATTGTCTTCTTCTGCCTTTCTTTATTGGGAGCTATATTTCATACAAAATAGTCACCCCTTCCAGTTCACAATTGTCCAATGACAGGAATGCAAATGAGGTTTGGAGGTTGGCGTGAAACAGAAGCCATTACTCAGGTCATGGCAATCAGGCACAGCAATGACACATGCAGAGGAGTCCTGGGAATCCCAGTTCATGATCACCCTCCTAACTCACCTTACAGACTGCCGACCCTGCTGACCAGCAGCGTCTCTTAACTTTTCCACCAGCAGTTTCTACAGAGGCATGGATTCCACAGAGGTAGCAGTTTCCACCCACTTTTCTACAAGCAGATTTTGATCCAGCCATCCTTTAATATCTTGTTACTGTTTTCATATTTTAAGAAAGTTATTTCTTCTTTTTTTGAAATTTTAGTCAGCTTTATAAATGTCCCCGGGGATAAGGTTGGCTCTAATTACCTAGAACATAATTACTGGAAATAGCAATCTGGGCCTTTAGCTTCTTTTTTTTTTTTTTTTTTTAATATATTTTTTCCTTTTTTAAAAGATACTTAGATTACATAAATATTACACAAAAATTATAGGAATTCCTATATGCCCCACTGCCCATACCTCTCACACCCTGCCACATAAACAACATCCTTTATGAGTGTGGCACATTCATTGCAATTGATAAACACATCCTGGGGCATTGCCATTGAGTATGGACCATAGTTCACATTGTAGTTTACACTCTCTCCCACACAGTTCTGCAGGCTATGGAAAGATATAAAATGGCCTATATCTGTCATTGCAATATCATTCAGGACAATTCTCAAGTCCTGAAAAAGCCCCCGCATTATACCTGTCTTTCCCTTCCCCTGCCCCCAGAGCCGCCAGTGGCCACTGCCTCCACATCAATGCTGTAATTTCTTCCATTGCTAGAATCACAACAAGTCTCTTATAGAATACCAGTAAGTCCACTCTAGTCCACAGTTCATTCCACAATCCTGAGGATCCTGGGATGGTAATGTCCATTCCACCTCTAATTGAGAGGGGGCTTTGATTTCATACAGCCGATGGATGGGACTCTCTTGCTTGCAGTTGTAGGCTCTCTCATTTCCTTGGTATGGTGGTTATCCAGCCTCACTTCCTTGTTAGTTTTCCTGGGTGAGTCCAATGAACTGGAGAGTAGTTGTTACAACTCCGCTGATTCTCAGGGCCCAGCTGGCTCATGGACAGGCCAAAGATTCAAGACTTTTGGAAGTACATCTACCAACTCCAGCACCAAATATAGGTTTAAATAGAAGGGACAGATGAGCCATGTGTAGGGAAGCCATAACTAAGTCCAACTCTGTCACTCTCAGGAGCACAAACTTCAAATTAGGGCCCACTGGCAAGGCACCAAACTCTGGAGCTATCTGCCCTGACCATAGGACCATGGTGTCTCCAGAGCCCTCAGGAGCCCCACTATTTGGAGTAGAATCCACTTTGGCAGTCTGTGAGATCCTGCTGAGATGTGCATAAGTGTTTCTGTTGGAATGACCTCCCAACTCACTTTGAAGCCTCTTAGCCATATAAACTCATTTGTCTTTACCTTTTCCCCCTTTTATTTGAGGTCTTTTTCCAGTTGCATTGCGAGTTGATGCTTAGTAGTAATCCCTTGGTGCCAGGAAGGCTCATTCCTGGGGTCATGTCCCACACTGGGGAGAAGGTAATGGATTTATATGCTGAGTTTGGCTTAGAGAAAGGCCACATTTGAGCAACAAGGAGGCCCTCAGGAGGCAACTCTTAGGCACCCCACAACATTAGGCTAAGTTTCAATCTCAAAAGCAAAGTCTCACAAGCATAGTCATCAATATCAAGGGCCCATCAATGGGCCATCCTCCTTAGCTAGTCATTGCCCCTGTACTTGGGGGATTGTTGCTATTTCATTAAAGAATGTGGCAGAGCTCCCCAGGATGGAAATTCAATATTCTTTCAGTTATTGTGTGAATCTCCACCGACTGTGACAATGTCCCATGAACACTTGAACACATTTATATACCTTATATGTATGCCCAGTTGAACTTCCTCCCATGTATCCCCCATCACTGACACCCCACACCAATGATCCTCCCCTGTTCCAGTTGTAACCTTTCTGTGATCCAAAGCTTTTTCAAAAAAGAAAACAATAAAATAACCAAATACAATTAATAGGAAAATGAAATAATAATGGTAGGTTTAAATATAAGAAATAAAATACATAAAAATGTAAAGAAAACTAAAAATAAAATAAAATTTAAAACTGGGATATTAAAAAAATAATGAAAAATATTAAAGAAAAAATTTTTGACATTTTGCCTTTTATCTCTGTAATATCTGGTGTCCTGTATGTACAGTGACATTTTCTTCCATTTATTCCCCAGTGTCTTACTTTTTTTCATTTTGTTTTCAAAGAACTTTTAGGTCACAGTAAAGTCACATACAGAATGCAGGGAACTCCCATATATCCAACATCCTCCCCCTTTTCCCCTTTCCCGTATTAATACATTTTTATCTGTGGATGGTACATTTGTTACAACTGATATACAAGTGGTAAAACATAGCTACTAACCATGGTCAATTGTTTACATTATGTTTTACATTTTAGACCGTAAACTTTTATAAATTTTGATGATATTTAACATGGCCTGTGTCTATCATTGCAAGATCATGAAGAACACTTCCATTGCCCACTAAATACTCCCTGTTCCATCTATTCTATTCCTCCCTTCCGCTCCCCTTGGGGCCCATGGGGACCACCAAGCTTCACTCCTTGGATGACAAGATTCATTGTTACTTGCAACAGCACTGAGGTCTTGACACACTGGTTTGTTCTACCCTATTAGGAACTGCCCATGTTCTCAAAAGACTCCCACCCCTCTGTTTGAGAACATATCAGTCCTCCAGAGTATGGGAGTCCAGCTCCTTCCCACTCATTATGTGGATCTCCACCCACTGATACAACACATTATGACAAAATGATCACTTGCACACTCCCTAGAAGCCTGCCCCAGGTATGTCCTGTCCTGGATGCCCAGCCATCCAACACCCTAAACCAGTAACCATTCCTTGTCATATTGCCATAAAAGCATTCCCAATATTGTAATTTCAACCACATACCCCCAATCCCCAGTGTTCACCTGGTCCCTCCCTCAACCCTCCTCCGAGTTCCATGGACCATCCAACCCACCCTCCCCACTCTACTCACCTGTCAAATCTGCACCACCCAACCCAATAGTATCACTACCCTCCTGTCATGACCAGCTACACACTTCTACCTGATCATAGATTATATCCGCATGGGCATTGGCTCACAACCTTCTTCTCCCTTTCTATTCCTGTAAACCTGTCTTCCAGACAATAGCTCTGAGTCTACCTGATTTGCTTAATTCATAACAGTGAGGTCATGTAATATTTGTCTTTTAATGCCTGGTTTGCTTCACTCAACATAAGGTTCTCAAAATTCATCCATGTTATTCTGTGTGTTAGCACTGTATTCCTTCTTACAGCTGAGTAATATTCCAGTGTAGGTATGTATCACATTTTGTTTATCCATTCATCTGTTGATGGGCATTTGAGTTGATTTCAACTTTTGGCAATAGTGGATAATGCCACTATGAACATTGGTGTGCATATATCTGTTCATGTCCTTGCTTTCAATTGTTCTGGTTATATACCTAGCAGTGGAATTGCTGGATCATATAGCAGTTCTATGGTTAGTTTTTTGAGGGAATGCCAAACTGTCCTCCACAATGACTGGATCATTCTACATTCCCACCAGCAGTGGATAAGGGTTCCCATTCCTCCACATCCTCTCCAATACTTGTAGTCCTCTGTTTTTAAATAGCTGCAAGTTTAATGGGTGTAAGATGGTATCTCATTGTAGTTTTGATTTGCATTTCCCTAATAGCTAGTGATGTTGAGCATCTTTTCATGTGCTTTTTAGCCATTTGTATTTCTTCCTTGGAGAAGTGTCTTTTCAAGTCGCTTGCCCATTTTTTAAATCAGTTGTTTGTTTTTTTATTTTTGAGGTATAAGCTTTCTTTATATATGCTGGATATTAGGCTCCTATTAGATATATGGTTGCCAAATATTTTCTCCCATTGGTTAGGCTGCCTTCTTACTTTCTTGATAACCTACTTTGATGTGCAAAAGTTTTTAATTTTGAGGAAGTCCCATTTATCTGTTTTTTCTTTCACTGCTCATGCTTTGGGTGTGAAGTTAATGAAACCATTTTCTATTACAAGGTCCTGTAGATGCTTCCCTACATTTTCTTCCAAAGTCTTTATGGTCTTGGCTCTTATATTTAGATCTTCGATCCATATTGAGTTGATTTTTGCATAAGATGTGAGATGGTGTTCCTCTCTCATTCCTTTGGATATGGATATCCAGTTCTCCAAGCACCATTTGTTGAAGATGCCATTCTCTTCCAGTTGAGTCGGCTTGGTGGCCTTGTCAAATATCAGATGACTGTATATGCGAGGATCTATATCAGAACTCTCAATTTGCTTCTATTGGTCGGTATGTCTATCCTTGTGCCAATACCATGCAGTTTTTTTTTTGTTTTTGTTTTTTTTTAAAGATTTTATTTATTTATTCATTTATCCCCCCCTTGCTGCTTGTGCTCGCTGGGTCAGCTAACCACGCCGTGTGGGCGGGCTTGCCTTCACCAGGAGGCCCGGGGAACCGAACCCGGGTCCTCCCATATGGTAAACGGGAGCCCTACTGAATGAGCCACAGCCGCTTCCCATACCATGCAGTTTTGATCACGTAGCTTTGTAGTATGATTAAAGTCAGGTAGAGTGATTCCTCCAATTTCTTTTTTATTTTTCAATATGTCTTTGGGCCTTTAGCTTTTGACTCTATTTATATACCACTTGAATCTGTTATATGGAAATAATTCAAGTATTATTTCCTTATATAAAAACTATAAAAATTGCCTGTTGCTTCATTTCTGAGGTCTGAATTCTATTGTAAAATACAAATATATTTTTAATACATTTAATAGTTTGTTATATTTCTCTAATTTTTCTCTTATAAATAGTAGATATTGAAAATCTTGTGGGTATACATACTTAATTATTTCCTTAGTATAAACTCCTAGGATCTGATAGGCCAAGTCAAATTATGTGCATCAATTTAAAGCATTGATATACATTGTCAAATTCCTCTATTTTATATCCCTAACAGTGATCATATTTCTCTATGTTTTCTGAAACACTGAATTTTACATGTGTTTGTTTACAATAGTTTCTATTATTTTAATAGGTTAAGTCTTTCACAGGGAGGGAAATATGTTCTGAAAAACTGAAACAAATGTATTTTTTTAAATGGGTGGAGATGAGTATAAGAGTTAACTTTAAACCTAACATAAATTTAGCAAATTTCATGAGCTTGCCAAAATTATGTCATTCTGCTGGAACATTATTGTACAAAATACCATTTGAAAAAATAGAAAATTAAACTGAGATTAACTCATTCATTAAATATTTGTTGGTTGATTTTAGTAGTGTTTGCTTTAATGGAAACAAAATAATCCTTTTTTTAAAGAGATTCTGCAGTTAACCTGCAGTACAAATGCACATTATTAAGATATTTTTAATAACAATAGCGAGTATTTAGGGAGTATCTATTGTGTGCTAGGCACTGGAATGACTCTTCTTCCTTTATTATAGGGAATATGTGAATATGTCTTATGTGGATCACTGTTGTCACCATGATTCATGTGGTTCAATACAATCTTAGCTTAAAAGCAAATGCCAATCATTACCTGCATATTTTGAAAACATTTAAGAAGTCCAGTATTGTAGTTCTTGACAATGGTATTAGAATCCTGTCTCTTCTTTACATTACTCCTTGAAATGCTTAGAACACTCTCACGTTTGTCACACAAAAGAACTCACTCTCTCATCCCTACTATCTAGTTCCCTAGATCATTCCTCTCCTCTTCGTTACAACCTCTCACTTGTGCTCCCAGTGCATCACATTTCTCTCTACTTGCACATACCTCTGGGAAATGCAATTAGTTTTTCTTTATGACAACTTTACGCAAGAGAATGCACTCACATTCTTTTTTTCTTAGAGGGCAGTGAGAGGGGGGGTAAGATAAGCTGCCAAAACTCAAATGTTCTATTCCAAATAAAAGAAGAAGGAGGGCTACGAATTGCTTCTTCAACACACACACACTCATACGTATCAATTTTGCCTAATCACATATATCAAATGAAAAATTCCTTATCAGGTTTTTAGAGACTCTGAAATTTAATGACCATGCAAGTATATCCTTATTTTAAGCTAAAAGAAATATTTAAATAGATAGAACTGATACAATTACAATGTAACTCCAGGTACATGATTTTAGGAACACTGATAATAACTAAGTAGAATTGCAACGGCAAGAAATGAATTTAAAAAACATATGTATCATACAGTGATGATAGAGTCATATACTTGACCCATCTAAATGGAGCCCTAGAGAATTTCCATGATTAAAGGATAATCTTCCTTTCCGAAATTTATGAATTTCCAAACACTGAAATTTCATCACATGTGTGAATATAATTAATCAATGCCAATGGTTATAATTTATATTTAGAGTCTTGGCAAGGTAATACAGTAATATTTGCACTTTTTAAAACTGTGAATCTTGAGATAGCATAGAATACACCAAGTAGGATCCCCAGAAGGCTATGCAGAAATTGTGTTTTTCCTCCTACATGTGCTGCTGAGCTGGGCTCCTTGATGAAGTATTGAGTAGGAAAAGCAGAGGCCACCACTTTGGTTTTGACTCTGAAGCACTATGTTAATGAGTTAGTGGCGTTGACAGTCATTAAGTCAGGATATTTTAAGAGTAAATACATATATTCATTTATACCAGATATTTACATTTTTCAGCAATTTTGAAGATAATTTTAATTTTAATCCCCATGAAAATAGCCACAAACATATGAGAAGGAATACTTTTTAAGATGCAAGATTTCTCTTTAAGACCAATTTAAGCTAGAATTATTGGTTTGTAAATGCTACCTGCTCTGCAATTTCATTCCCTCTCCTTTTATAAGGAAAAAAAATATATTCCTTTTGGCATTTTTATTACATAATTTATTAATCTCCATAACAGAATCAATTTCATGCTTTTGACATTGTCATTCTTCTCCTATGTCATTGAGGACAGAACTATATCTTCATTTATTCCATTGTGTCCTCACATGAGCACTTAGCACAGTGCTTTTCACTTTGTCTTAGTCCAATATATTTTGCACAACTAAATTGAATTTGTTGGTTTGGGGACATTAAACATATGGTCTGTAAATTAGTGTGTCATAAAAATTATTTTAATTGAACATAGGACTAGAAATGAGACCCCAAAGAGTTAAATTACCATTGAAGTTCAATAGCCAGTTAAAAGCAGAAATAGATCTAACCCTCGAGCCTCCTAATGTTTAGTACTATATTCTTTCTTTAACAAAAGTTTTTGAAGTAAAATTTATTCAAATATTCCTTCTAAATTTATCCTTTGAAATTTACTTTTAAATATATAAAATTTGAGGGACTAAATATGATTGCTATGTTTTCAGTTATTGACAGTGGCATTTTAAGAACATTTCACACTCAATTAATTTGACACATTTTCCCCTTGCTTTCCTCATCTAAAAATGAGTCCCAGATTTCATTTGTTCAAGCACAGTTGTATTGTTAAATTTAATTGTTAGAGGGTGTAAACTTGATAGCGATAATGATGCTGATATACAGCAAGCACATCAAATGCAGGACACTAGAAAGAGCTAGTTTTACCTTCTCTACTTTCTTTAGTATTGTCTTCTTCATACCCCACAAAGAAAAACATTTTTGTGACCTCAAGATATTTCTTATATATCCGAGGAAGAATTAAATTAACTTGCACTTACAGAACATTTGCAGTATACAAAGATCTATGCACCTGGCATCAAGTAGATGTTGAATAAATGTTTGTTGAATATGAGCTGTGTTCATGATACCTTTATCTCACTGACTCTTCATGTCAATCCCATGAAGTAGGCATGCATAGATTCACTTTATAAATGAGCTTATCTATGTCAGAGCTGAGATTTGGATTCAAGTTGTTTTATTCCAAAATTCTCCTTCTTTCTAGTAGACTTTGGGCATGCATATTTCATGACAGTATATATGTAATTCGCATTTTCAGAGGAAAGAATGGTTATTGAAGCCTGGAGAGAGATCAGAGGCTGTAGGAGAGGGACCCAGGATGGAGTTGGGACTTTTGATAGAGAATTTCAGCCCTATAACACACAGCCAGCTGAGGGAGCTGAGGGACTAAATAACTTGAACTCATTCTCTTCCTCCCCTCGATTCTTCTGCCAGTGCCTCAAATTGACTGAATCCAAATAGAAACCAAAGGGCAAGGGAGCACTTGGAGATTATCGTTAAAGGTCAGCCTCTTGGTACACACAAAACAGTTGGGAAGAGGCAAGAACGGATCTGGAAGAGAAAACAGAGAATGTCCAGCCATGGTTTATGGAGGAGGAGATGTGCTGATAGTGGAGGTGAAAAGGAAGCTATGCCGTGATAGCATTTGTAAAGAACTCTTCCCTTAAAAAATGGCTCATCCTCCTAAAAAATATATATATATATATCTAATTCTTCCATTTGGGAGTTGGATTGAATTGCTTATATTCAGTATATGAAGTTTATAAACAACCGATTTTCTAATTGCATTGCTTTTTAGCAGGAATATTATAAGAATTGTGTGTACATCACTATATAACTCCCCTTATATTAAAAATTGTACTAATCTTTTTGAAAGCATTAGTAGTACAGTCTCCACCCTCATATTTTATAGGAGGTAATATCAAAAAAGTTTATAGGAAAGTAAGGGAGAGAAGGAGGGATACAGGGAGGGAGGGAGGGAGGGGAGAGAAAGAAAAAGAGGAAAAAAGAAAGAGAAAAAGAAAAAGAAAGATAATCATTTCCACCCCTCCCTTACCCCAGAAGAATGAATGATCCCTGTGAGCTTTCACATCTCCAACTTTGTTTTTAATCTCCTTGACTACAATTGGCCAATTGGTCACCATTTCCTTGAAATCTTCCTTCTCCTCTTAAATCACGAGATTCCTATTTTGTCAGCTATAGTTTCGTTTTTTCCCATATCCTCCTCTCTTCTTTACTCAAAGCTCATTTTGATATTTTGTTCTTCTCTTTCAATATATTCTCTTTACTAATTTCAGCTATCACACTTATCCTGGTAATTCCCCAGATTTAAAACCCAAGTTTTAACATTACATTCTTTCCCAACATTTATGTCAAAGGGCATGCCTGCTTTGAGTGTGTGACATTTGAAATGTCTTAAACCCAGCTAAATATCCCTTCTCCTTAACTGGCACCCTGAATCTGCCCACATTCAGTCAGTCCCCACATGCTGCTGTTCCTACCCTACCTCGTGGATTTGTGCTTTCCTCTTGATTTCCTTGGGAACCGCCAGAGAACAGGCTGTCATCTCCTCACTGGAATTACTGTGTACCCCAGTTACATAATAAGTTTACCCTCTGAGCCTGTCATTCTATCCTGCACACAGCTGCCAAAATTATCATTCTCAAACACTGCTTTCATCATGTCAGTCTCTTAGAATCACTTGCTCTTGCCTGCAACAGCTCATCTAAATTCCTGAGTCTGGCATCTATGGCTCTTCATCAACGAGGTTCACAATCCCCATATTTTCTAACCAAGTATCTCATTACTCTCTAACATACCCTTGCTCTAGCTGCATCAAGTAAACTGTCACCCCCCCACGTATATCTTAATCATCCCCTTTATGTGTTTTTTTTTCACAACCTCAAATTCCCTTCCTTTTCCTTTTCACTGGCCCATGCTTATTACTGGCCCTGCTTATTACTTCTATCTTTGGCCATATAATGACTGCAGGATTGTCAGTCCTGAGACTAGAAAATTTCCTCTGCTTCTCATCTAACATATTTTTAGAGTTTCCTTGAGGGTCTTATGCTTAGCAGCCTTGGAAGATAACTTTTATACATTGTTGACAATTCCATATCATTAATTAAATAATTTGTCAACCTAAAATTAGACTGTATAATTCAGATGAATAGACTGATCCTTGAAATGTCCATTTTATTCATAAATTCTACAAGCATCTATTGAGCATCTGCCATATGCCAGGGACTGCTAGCAACTAGGAATAAAAAGAGATTTAATGAAAAAACAAACCCAAATGAAATCATCAATACATGCATAACAGTAGGCAAAGCTCCTCTTAAAAATTATATTCTCATCCATTAGCAGGCACTCATCATTTTTTGAACTTTGATTTTCATTGGGTCTTTTAAATGTAAACACTTTATATCCAGGAAATATTATGTGGTAGTTGTAATCATTCATTCATTCAACAAATATACCTTCAGTAACCACCACATGCTAAATGCCTGAATGAATGAACTCCATAATGAGGTGAAATTTTTATCTCCCTGTGTCCTCTGTCGGAGAAAATATATTTTATATTATTTTAAAATGTTCACAAAGCACATAAGAACATGTAATGCTTGCTTCCAGAAGCATTGCAATTATTCTCCATATTTAGTAATATTGTAGTTAATTAAAATTCTCAACAGCACCCTTGTAATAGCATCAAGGATTTAAATATCAACTATTTATTCTTCAAAGGGAGACCAAACCTCTACATACTTCCCACTCCCATATTATAAATTTCTTTGGAAACATATAAGTGTGATTTACTTCTAAAAGAAAAAATTGAAAGCAAGAATGCACTACTTGTTTTATATAGTTAGACTGTTTACACAATTAAAGCAATTAAGTTCCAACTAATTATCATGGAAAAAATCCTTTGGGTACTAAAATTGTTCTTATAAAAACAAAAATCTCTCAATTCCTCAATGTATTTTCTTATAAATTTATTATTCTGGAAAGTTTCTTATAAATTAATTATTCTGGAAAGTTTCCTTGGTACTATTGGTTTCTATTTCATTTTACTCCTTTTATCTGCTTTACCATGTGGCCTCCCAGCAGCAATAAATGTGGAGAGCCAGTGATCTATGAATTCTACATCCACTCCAAAGACTTCAGCTATAAACATATTAACGTCCATGACCTGGATGGCTCCAGCTGCTGTCATTAGAGGGACGTCTCATTTCTATTATATCATATATATATATATAATGAGTAGGTTCTTTTTCATCTTTTCAATTGCTATGGTTTGGAAAAAGACTAAATAACAGCATTTGTGCAATCAAAACTGTTAGAAGATGGTCTTGTTTTGGAGAACCACTCCTATGAATGACCTTGTCTCTAAGGTGGATCTTTCTAAGGCAATCTCTCTAACATGGGTAGCAAACATTACAGATGTTTCATAAACTATTTTGTTCACAGCATGTGTATGTTGAAAGTGTCAAGAAATAATCAAGCTGCCTATTTGAAATTGTGAACCAACTACAAAATCATGGGCTGATTCAGGTCTTAGACTTCAAAATAGGCTTCAAAATTGCAAAATCTGCAATTTTGGCAGATCCTCTATAAAGTAAAACAAAAATGCAACTACAAAATTAGGTACAAAAGTGGATATTTATTTACAATGAGAAAAGAAATCACAACAAATTACTAGAGATTCAAGTCCTTTTCTTCTAAGACCTCGTTGGGCCATTTACCAGAAAAACCAACAGACAGGCTTCCTGTTGGCACCCTGGCTTCTCCCGCCCACCCCAAACTCACATTAACACCCAGAAAATTCTCAGTACTTTCCAGGGATGTCAAAGGACCCTGAAGCTTCACTTTATAAACTGGATGGTAAATTTACTATACTTATTTGTAGTCAAACCAAACACAACCTTAATACTCTTTTATGTGGTTTCTCCTATCCAAGTCTTGGCCTTCATCTATAAAGCTTCTGGACTTTTCTGGTTTCCTATAACATGATCATCGTCTATATTAAATAAGCTAACATTCTGGATACAGAGCAAAGTATCCAGGAGCTATTGGATGCATGTCTCTACAAAGCGGCCATTGTTCCCTCTTATCCCCCATTGTGCATAGGAGTTTGGCAAGATAACTCTGTAGCCCTCATTTTGTGCTCACCCAGATTCTGTTTGTGTCTTCCAGACTAATATTAAAGTGTTTCAAGTCTTCCTTTGACTCCTTCATTTTCTTGAGCTTCTCCCTATCCACCATCAGCTCGAGATGCAGGGCCACATCCCCATAGTCCTAGGCAAGCTTAAGCCACTAAGTCCCTGGGCAGGTCCTCCTGCCCCCAGGAGCACCTCCGGTACAGAAGCTGAGCTAAGATGATGATAAACTGGACATTTTCTGGAAGGTGAAAGAAATATTTCAAAATCTTTTTTTTTTTTCTCTTCCCCGCCCCCTCTCATTATTTTGTACTTGCTGTCTGCTGTCTGTGGTTCTTTTGTGTCTGGTTGTCTTCTCTTTAGGTGGCACCTGGAACTGATCCCAGGACCTCCCAGTGTGAGAAAGAGGCACTCAATTGTTTGAGCCACCTCATCTCCCTGGTCTTCTACGTCTTTCACTGTCTCTCCTCTGCGTCTTCTTGCTGCGCCAGTTCACGTCATGGGCTGCCAGCTCTCTGCAGCATGGGCCAGCTTACTTTCACCAGGAGGCCCCCAGGAATCAAACCCAGGGTCTCCCATATGGTAGATGGGAGCCCAATTGCTTGAGCCACATCCACTTCCCCAAAAGCTAGACAGTAAAGGAAAACAAAACCAAATTCCCCTAGGTACTCTATCTAGAGAAACAGGCCAGCTTGTAAAGTACCCCAGTTTAAGGTTACCTTTGTCTAGCACCCACAAATTTACGAAAGGTTTTAGATCAAAATTAATTATATTTTCAGGTCATAAATAGTACAGCTAAACACACCATTAACTGGGAAATCTTAAGTCCTTGGTGAACTACAGGTAAGAATTCTAAGCTACTATTGGGGATTATAAAATTATAATAAATATAAATTTGCTTTGAAATTTCATACCAGGCTTAGGTGCACTAGCTGGGACAGAGCCTGAGACTGGTAGTTCAGCCCCTACTGCATCTATTTCTAGCTCCTAAAGTAAAGGATCTTTGGTAGGTCATTTTAGGTAACAATATTGAACATCATGAAGAAAGTACAAGGTATTTCTTATTTTGGACAATTTAAGTGGTTGTTAAGCATCTGTATCTTTTAAGGAAAATGTTGGTTTGCCTCAATTTTAACAATTCTCAAGCAAATTTAAAATAATGCCCAGCTGTCTCTGTTTGGGGCCAAGCTATAGACCTTGCAGCACTGTTAATGAAACTGTTTAATAAGTAAAAAGATTTTCTTTTCAGAAAATAGTTTGCTAACCATTTAGCAACTAAATTTGCTGGAAAAATTACCTTTCCAAGGGAACAATGTTCACTTTGGCAAATATATCCCAGTATGTTTCTGAATGGATCAGCACTTGGCAGTGTCAGACAGCAGGAACTCATACATAGTGGCTGATAATCTAGTTCTTATTTTCTTTTTACCCTTTAAAAATAAGCCACCTAAATCTAAAACTCTTTCCTAGCAGTGTACTTAGGATGCAAATAGCTAATACCAACTAAACCTTTATTGTTGTTAGATAAATTAGGTCATTTTTCCAAGGTATTTTAAGATTCTACCTTATTAATACATAGATATTGTAAGCACATTAATAAATCTGCCTTTTGAGGAAATATTCCAGTAGTTTTTCTTTTGGGAACCACCCCTTAAATCAGTAATCTTCCAGGTGTGAGCCAAGGACTGACATGAGGGGCCTTCTCAGAATTTAGAAGCTTATTAAGTGAGCTATTAAGACTCATTAATATTTTCCATTCATGAACCAAAATTATCCTGTTAAAAAAGTTTGCTAAAGGTTCTCATGCAGCATTCTGTTAAGAAGCCTGGCTACCATGCTATGTTTGACAATGTGATAAAGTCCTACTAGCCTCATCCCTTCAGACAGTTGAGATTCTTGAAATTATCTTGTAGGATCATGCACTATTATTAGTGCATCATCAGTGTTGTTAAGTTAGTAACAGTTTTTGCTTGCTGCTATTCTTTTTTCTTCAATTCTATATTACTGTTGATTTTACTTTATCATTATCAGTTTTGTTGTGGATTGTTTGTCTTTTCTCTATAGTTTGTATTGCTACAGGTTTCCATAAGCATATGAAAAGGGGCTCAACATCAATAGTCATCAGGGAAATGAAAATTAGTTGAAATGGAATAACATTTAACCCACCATTATGGATAAAAAGAAAAGGAGTGTCAATACCAAGTGTTGGCTTGGATGTGGAACAATTGGAACTCTCATCCATTGCTGCTGAGAGTATAAAATGGTAGAACCACTTGAAAAACTTTCTGTCAGCATCAACTCTACATAAACCTACGCCTACCCTTTGACATAGCAATTTAACTCCTGCAACAGAAATTAACACCTATGTCTACCAAAAGACACATACAAGAGTGTGCATAGTAGCCTTATTCATAATAACCCCAAATTGGGATCAATTCTAATGTCCACCAACAAGAAAACAAATAAATTGGGGAACATTCATATAATGAAACACTACATTACTTTTACACAGCAATGAAAAAGAATAAAAGATCACTGAACATAAAAACATACATGAGTCTCATAGACATTATGTTGAGTAAAAGAAGCCAGGCACAGAGAATATATACCACATGATTCCATTTGCATAAAGCTCAAACCATTAAAACTAAGAGTTGTCAATTGGGTAGGGGTCTGAGGGAACTGGTCATGTGCTGAAAATGTTCTTTATCTTCATCTGGTCATAGATCCCGGATGTGTGTATGTGTTTGTGTGGGTGTGGGTGTGTTTGTACACACACAAATTCATTGCAATTAAGATTTACATATTTATATAAGTTATACTTCAATTTAAAAAGAAAGAAATGGGAAAAAAAAAGTTGGTGCTGAGACATTTGGAGAGTCACTATTTTAAAGAAAATGACCTATGGGGACTGCCTTCTAGTCTCTTGCTATTCAAAGGGCGTCTTCAAACCAGCAACAGTGGTATCATCTGAGAGTGTATTAAATTCAGAATCTTAAACCCCACTCCAGACATATTGAATAAAAACCTGCATTTTAACAAAATCCCCAGGGGCTTCATATGCACTTTAAGGTGTGAGAAACACTGCCTATGTTTCCTGACTCTTACTCAATTCCTGCTAATCCTTCAGAATACACTTTTCATTCCATCTTCTCCGGAAAGCCCACCACTCAGACTGGTTAGATACTCCTTCTGTATACTATAGAACCTTACAAGTACCTCTATCTCAGCACTCAACACAATGTGCAAAATAGGTTAATTACTGAAATGTTTTTCTCATTGAGGAACAGGAGCCAAGTCATACATGATTTGTATCCACAGAAGATAACACCATGAGAGTACATGTTAGGTGCTAGTTTTTTTTTTTTTCCTAAATAATGACATAAAATAATGGCTCTAGTTCTCAAACCTTATATGCAAGAAACACAGGTAAAAGAGATGGTAGCAACTGCTGGGGAAGTCACAGACAGGCTTAGTGGCCATCTCAGCCCTCATCTACCTTTCCCCTCCCTTTTCTATTGTGTGCAGATTTTTCAATGTTTCTATTCCACAGCCAGCAGAGATGTTAGGTCTAATGGAATGCCTGATAATACCTCAAACCTGAACACTGTAAACCAGGAACAAGCAATGGCAAGGCCTTCTTCCCCTCCATTGTATAAATACCCTGCCCTCAGAAGGCACAGATTTGTGTCTCCCCTTTATTGTGAAGTGAGCTAGTGGAGCTGCCATCCGCCTACCCTGACCTGAGCAGTTTGGCTTCCCCAGGAGACGGACCATGACAGGATCTCTTCCTCTGGTCTTTTGGACCTTTTGTGCTGTGTAAGTAATAAAGCAATCACTTGCCGAAAATTTCTGTTGTGCCTAAGCCTGTATGCCCACGGCACACCATGTAGCAACTCGCTCTATAGCAACACCGTGTTTCAGACAAGAATTAAAAATTTACTATAAGGTAAATTCTGACTTGTAATATTCAAAGGTACCACCCTACCCATTCCTTTATCCCCAAATTTTAGAATTTGTCTTATTGTAAATATAATGGTAAATGTAATCTTTAAGAAAAAACATTTATAATGTACCTTATAATTGTAAATATAAATCCAAAGAAGGAATATACCTTTTATGTTGTATTTGGGTTTACACATTTAACACATTTTTACAAAATATTATGTATTTGTGTATTTTTAGTGTGTTTTGTATTCAGTTTAGTAGATTGATGGTCTAGAGTAGGTTTATAAAAAGTCCAATTTAGAAAATTATTGTTCAACTAAAAGATGACACAAATCACAAGTGCCAAAAGCTTTGGTTCAAAGTCACTTTTGTCAAATGATGGCTCATCAAAAAAATAGCAATAATAACCTGTGCTTAAGACAAAGCTGAGTGTATACTTGACATAGTTAGAGAGAATACAACTTTGAGAGTTTTAGTAGCATCTCAGGAGGATGGAAATGTCAGAATATTTTTGAGACTTTGGAGTCTGATATAAGGTGGGTATTCAATGCAGGAGTTTGATTGGGTTTGGTAGAGGTCTTTATAATTTAGTACCTGTGGACACAGAAGGAGGAAGATTTTGAGGCTTGGGTTTCAGAATTTGAGTAAGTAAACAGTTGTTTGATGCTACTTGAACAGTTTAATGTTAATTTAAATAGATTTTTAAAAGAAATTTCTGGAATGAACAATGAATTAATTTGCATCTTTAATTTGTCTAGACCAGAGTTTCCTGTAATAGTAAAGTCACGTTGATGAAGAATAATAACATCATGTTAATGAAGGCAGTCAAATAATGAAGTCATGTTAATGTAGACTTAAAACACTGTGAATGTTCAGTGTCCTGTCTTGTGGTTCATTCTTTAGCCTGAGGTGCAGAAAGGACCATTAACACCTGCAGATATTTGAGGTGTCATGATAACATACCATGTTTCCAGATTTGATTGTTTCATCTTCCTCAAGTGTTCTTTTTGTTGTATGATCACTTGTTGGATCATTTGATGGCACAGTGGCTTCTCAGCAATATTTAAAATTCTGGAAATCATACATCTGAACACTACAACCCAGACAAGTATTAAGGATAGTGTTATGATTAGAGCTTGTAGTTCACTTCTCCACCAGGAGCCATGTTCCCAAATTAGACTGAGAGAATACATCCCACCCCCAAACTTAAAAGTCCACAATTACCAGAGATGAGTTTATTAGTCAAATGAACAATTTTATAGTGCGTTCCTCTCCTAAATCTTTTTAGTAATATTAAAGATATCAGAGAGGTCTGCGGGTATGTAAGCCAACATTCTTTCCCTAAAACAACATACACTGCATGTCAAGAGGCCAATATTATATCTAGAGAGGTTCTATTCTGAACCTTGCCTATCCATTTCATGAATTTCCAAAATGAGGAATTTCATAACCTAGGTAAAACTCTCTAGATCTTTGTTAGTCTATGAACAATGTTATGTACGATTCTTCCTACATTCCAGTAAGTAACACAAAGTGAACATTTTCTGAAAAGGGAAATTCATAGGCCAAAATGGACCCTGGATTATACAGAAACTATCCTGAAGATAAGAATCAGTTTACCAATGTAATAAGTCCCTGTTCAGTTTGTAGGTAGAGACCAGTCGACTTTTGTATATAATTCTAATACTAGACATTGGGAGACATTCAATAATCTGCTTTTGCCAGTCTATCCCCAGAGATTATAAAATAGTGTTGTAATGTTTTGGTATCACTCATCAATAATGGTATAGAGCCAGACAATGAAAGTTTGTAGTATCAAGATTATTAAGTAGATCTAAGGCAAAAGAAAAGTAGCGTGTCTTCCTTGGAAAATCTGTGAAAGTCTGTTAGCATGTAAATACATGGCATCTGGTCCCTAGTCTTAGTCCTCTTCTAAATTGTAATACTGTGTAAGCTCAATTTCAAAAGCCAGCTCCAACAAAAGATCCCCACGTGTTGTTTCAGTGGAGACAGGAACCTCCTTTTCTAAGTACCATGTGATATGGGGTTTTAGATTTCTTGATGTCTGGCTGGTTGTAGTCGTTTCTATCTACAAAGTTAGCTGATGCTCAAATACAGTTACCCAGGAAACCAGTGGATTTATTATAAGGAAACTGAACTGAGGGAAACTGGTTGGCTCCCAATGGAAAGTGACTTTTGTCGTATACTTTAGTTTACTTGTAAATTGTAGCCATGTATGAGACTCATAAAATGTCATGATTAAGGACACAAACAGCAAAATTAAGAAAAGGGACCCTATAAGTAAGATAGTTAAAGATAGTCTTACACCAGCAAGAGAGGAAATAAAAATATCTAGGAACACAAAAAACAAAGCAAGGCAGATTAAAGCAATGCAATCTGTGATTTGATTCTTTGTATTCATTGGCTGGAAGCTGTCTATATCTCATCTAGTTAAATTCTTGGTCCAAGGATCTTGAGTGGATCCTATCTCCTTCTGAAGATTATCTGCTTCTGGAGGCGTCTCAGAATCCTTAGCGTGAGATCTCTGATAAGGGCCATTTTCTGGTGATTCAAGGATAGTTTATGCCTCTTTAATTGAGAGTCATGAATCCAAGGAGCAACCTCTTAGAATTTAACTGATGTTCTAGTTGTTACAGTACTTGATGGCATTCTTTTCAGAAGTCCTGTCATCAGGTTTAAATCATGCAAGAGTTGTTTAGAAAGATGATGTGAAAAGAATGCTCAACACTGTTGATGATAAGACAATGTATTACATGAATTTCCTGCAATATTTGATCTTGTCTTCTTTTATTAGGTGGATCCCATTATTGCAGGTGATATTTCTAGATATCTAAGCCACCCTATTATTAACTCAGAGAGGGAGAGGAGTCAGTGAATCCCAGAAGGAGTTGATCTTATTGTTATGAAAGCCAGGGGCAAGAGCTTAGGTCATGGAAATTTGAGAGTCTCTGAGAATTTTGATAATTTGAATTTTAGAGTTCTGTTTGTTCTTTCTTCCTTTCTTAAAGGTTAAGGGTAATATTGAAAGTAAAATTTTTTATTAGGTAAGAGGGATTTGAAAAGCTCAATAAAAGCTCCAGTAAAATGGGGGTCCTAGTCATTAAAGAGGTAGGATGGAATTCTCTAGGTTAGGAACACAACATTAAGTACATTTTCGACACTGTTAGAAACTATTTTTCCAACAAGTAAATTCTTTAAAAATTCCTGAAAATAAGCAATGGCCAGGACATATTAAAAACCCTTTGGGGGGTTCTGGGAAGATGGCATCATTGTAGGAGGGCACTCCCCAGCTGTCTCAATAAAAAACAGCTGAGAAGGGGCAAAATCCTACCGGAGTGAGTTGTTTTGGGAATCCACAGAGCAGGAGGCTTCAGGGCATCAATCTGGAGGGACTGGACAAAGAGATAGAGAGCCCAAGGGAAAGCTGTAAGCTGCTTACCCCTGTGGCTGGAAACGGCAGACGGCTAAGCCCCACCCTCAAGGCAGATAGCCTCCATGGACCCCCTGACTCACCAGCCAGCGAGTGGAAGGGAGCATTCTCTGGGAGCAGAAGAGTTCTGGCGAAGGTTGGGAAGTGGTTTCCTTTCCATGGGTTTGGACACCTGAGCCCCCCTTGAAAACTCAGGGAGGATACCAGCTAGCACAGAGGTGGCCCTGGGGAGAGTGGAGAGGGGAATCTACTCAGGCAGCCCTGAGAGAGGTAGCTGCCCTGGGAGAGAGGAGCTTGGGAAGGGAGGGGGTGGAGACAGGCAACTAACTAGTCAGGCAGCTGAAACTATTAAAATTCCAACTCCCCTAATGGAAACGGGTGGTAGGAAGAGCGCAATAAGCTTTCAAAAGCCTATTTAGGGTTCCCTGGGAGGAAGAGGGGTCTGGAAGAGAGTTGGGAGTGGTTTCTTTACAGTGAGTTTGGTCAGCTGAGCTCCCTCTGAATTTCAGAAGGGACCCCAACCTGACCAGGAGAGGGGAGGGGGTATCCTCTCAGGCAGGCCATCACACCAGCCACCTTGGATGAAAAGCAATTAGAGGGGGAGGGGACAGAGAGGTGCCTAATCAGCAGGACTCTGGCAAACGGCTGAGTCTAGCCTGATCAAGGGAAAGTGGGCAGATAGTTTTCTGAAAGTAACTGACCTAAGGAGGAAGTTTAGTTCAGTGGAGGAATTCCTGCCTTGGATATATGAGGTTCCTAGTTTGATTCCCAGCTCTTTTTAGAGAAGTGATCCACTGGGTTATCAGACATCCAGCTGATAATAAATGACAGGGAACATATAGATATTCTTTTGGTAGTAGCTTTTCTTGGATATCTTTTTTTTTTTTAAAGGCCCTTTTTAAAATTTAGCTTAGTTTACTCACTAAGACCTGGTTCAAAACTCGCAAAGAGCAGGCTGCAGGGTGATTGATTGATGTACACCGGCAGCCTGAGAAGCTCCGTAGGAGCCTAAGAAGGAAAGCTGTTTTTCCTCAGTGTTTTATGTTCTTTTAATTTTTTCTTCTCTTCTTTTTTCTCCCTTTTTGAAAAATTAGGTGCTGCTAATTTGTTTCTTCTTTGTTGTGTTTCCCTTTCCTTTGTTTCCTTTTTATTTCATTTACTGATTTTGTCTACCAGTGCTATTTCTTTTCTTTCCTTCATCTTTCTATCTTTTGTTTTCTGTTGTTGCTCTTTCATTCCACCATTCTATTTGGTCTTCAATTTTTCTTGTTTTTATTTCTCTTTCCATTTTTCTCTGTCTTCTTTCTTTTTTACTTTTTCATTCTTTTTCACTTTTCTTTTTCTTTTTCCCTCTCTTCTTATCACTCTGGCCTTTTAATTCATTCTATATATTTTTTTCTATTCTGTATCTCAATTCAATGTTTCTTTTCCATTATTTTATCCTTATTCCTCTGCACTTCTTACTCAAGTTAATTATTCATTTTCCTAGGTCTTATATGGTTCCTCTTCTACCTTTAACTATGATTATTACTATTATCCTTTTTCTCTTCTTACCTCCTTCCTTATCTCTGGTCCTAATTTTTTTTCTCAAGGGAACATAGATTACAGCAAAGAAATAGAATAAGCGGAATGAAGTGCCGAAGTGAAAACTTTCCAGCACTAAACAACAACAACAAAACAAAACTCTAGAGTAGAAAGAAAAGCTAATCAACTGAATAAACCCATCAAGATATACTGATACCTATGGGAAGCGGCTGTGGCTCAATCAGTAGGGCTCCCGTTTACCATATGGGAGGCCCCGGGTTCGGTTCCCGGGGCCTCCTGGTGAAGGCAAGCCCGCCCGCATGGCGTGGTTAGCTGACCCAGCGAGCACAAGCAGCAAGGGGGGGATAAATGAATAAATAAAAAAAATAAAATCTTTAAAAAAAAAAAAAAAAAAAAAAGATATACTGATACCTAGACACCAACAAAAAATTACAACCCATACTAAAAAACAGGAAGACATGGCCCAGTCCAACAACCAAAATAAAAAAACAGGAGGAGATGCAGAACATGGAACAATTAATCAGAGATGTCCAAACAAATATCATGAATCAACTTAATGAACTGAAGGAAGAGATTAAAGATATTAAGAAGACAGTAGGAGAACACACTGAAGAAATTGTAAACATACATAGAAAGATTACGAATATGATAGTGATGAATGACACAACGCAAGAAATCAAAAATACACTAGAAGCACATAACAGCAGATTTGAATGAGCAGTGGAAAGAATCAGCAACATGGAAGACAGTTCAGCTGAAATCAAACAGATAGTAGAAAATATACACACAAAGATAGAGAAAAGCCAGCAAGGACTTAGGGATTTGAATAACAACATGATATGCACAAACATATGGATTGTATGCATACCAGAGAAAGTAGAGAAGGGAAAGGGGGAAGAAGGTGTGTTGGAGGAAATAATGGCTGAAAATTTCCCAACCCTATTGAGGGACATGGATGTACATGTTCAGGAAGTGCAGCATACCCCAAACAGTATAAACCCTAACAGGTCTAATCCAAGACATATATTGGTCAAATTGTGCAATGCTCAAGACAAAGGGAGAACACTGAAAGCAGAAAGAGAAATGAGATCCATCACATACAAGGGAAGCTCAATAAGATTAAGTGCTGATTTCTTCATTTGAAACCATGGAAGCAAGAAGGCAGTGGTATGACATAGTTAAGATGTTAAAAGAAAAAACTTCCAGCCAAGAATTCTCTATCCAGCAAAGATGGGATTCAAAAATGAGGGAGAGTTCAAAATATTCACAGATAAATGAAAATTAAGAGAGTTTGTCAATAAGAAACCTGTCCTTCAAGAAATACTAAAGGAAGAACTGCAGGTAACAAGAAAAAAACAGGAGAGAGAGAGCTGGAGGAGACTATAAGAAAAACTAAAAAGAGAAAAAGAGAAATAAAAACAACATATGGCATGCATAAACCTAAAGAAAATATGGCTAATGTAAGTAATTCTTTGACAGCAATAACACTGAATGTTAATGGATTAAACTCTCCAGTCAAGAGACACAAATTGGCAGAATGGATAAGGAAATAAGATCCATCTATATACTGTCTACAGAAACTCACTTTATACACAGGGACTTAAGGAGGCTGAAAGTGAATGGTTGGAAAACAATTTTACATGCAAACAATAACCAAAAAAGGGTGGGAGTAGCTATACTAATATCAGACAAAATAGACTTTAAGTGCAAAATTATTGTAAGAGACAAAGAAGGCCACTATATACTAATAAAAGGGATAATCTATCAAGAAGAAAGAACAATCATAAGCAATTATGCACCTAACTGGGGCATCTCAAAGTACAAGAGACAAACACTGGAAAAACTAAGGGAAATATAGATGCCTCTACTTTTATAGTGGGGGACTTTAATACATCATTATAAACATTAGACAGAACATCCCAACAGAAAATCAATAAAGAAAAAAAGACCTTGAATAATACATTAGAGGATCCAGATCTATATACAGAGCATTACACCCAAACACAGTGGGCTCTACATTCTTCTAGAGCACACATGGATCATTCTCCAGGATAGACCACATGTTAGGCCACAGAACAATTCTCAATGAATTCAGATACTCTGAAATTATACAAAATAATGTCTCTGGCCATAATGGAATGAAGCTGGAAATCAGTAAGGGCAGAGAAGCAGATTAGGCACAAAGATAGGGAAGTTAAACAACATACTCTTAGACAATCAGAGGGTCAAGGAGGAAATTGCAAAAGAAATTAGTAACTACATTGAAATGAATGAAAGTGATAACACAACATATCAAAACCAATGGGATGCAGCAAAAGCTGTGCTGAGGGGAATATTCATAGCCATAAATGCCTATATTAAAAAAGAAAAAAAGAGCTAAAATCAAAGACCTAACTACACATCAGGAGGAATTAGAAAAATAACAACAAATTAATCCCAAAGGAAGTAGAAAGAAGGAGAGAACAAAGATTAGAGCAGAGCTAAATGAAATTGAAAATAAGGAAGCACTAGAAAAATTTTACAAAACCAAATCTGGTTCGTTGAGTAGGTTAATAAAATTGACAAACCCTTAGCTAGACTAACAAAGAAAAAAGTGAGAAGATGCAAATACATAAAATCACTGACCCCACAGAAATAAAGAGAATCATAAGGGGATACTTTGAAAAATTATATGCCAACAAGATGGATAATTTAGAGGAAATGGACAAATTCCTAGAAACACACAAACAGCCTACATTGACAAAAGAAGAAATTGATGAACTCAACAGACCAATCACAAGTAACAAGATTGAATCGGTCATCAAAAACCTCCCAACTAAGGAGAGCCCAGAACCAGATGGCTTCACAGGCGAATTCTACCAAACATTCCAGAAAGAACTAACACCAATCCTGCTTAAACTCTTCCAAAAAACAGAAGTGGAGGGAACATTGTTTAACTCATTCTATCATGCAAACATTACCCTAATACCAAAGCCAAACAAAGATGCCATGAGAAGGGAAAACTATAGCCCAATCTCTCTAATGAACATAGATGCTAAAATCCTCAACAAAATACTTGTTAATCATATTCAACAACACATCAAATGAATTATACACCATGACCAAGTGAGTTCCATCCCTGGTATGCAAGGATGGTTCAACATAAGAAAATCAATCAATATAATACACCCCATAAACAGACTAAAAGAAAAAAAACACATGATCATCTCTATAGATGCAGAAAAACCATTCAACAAAATACAGCACCCTTTCCTGATAAAAACACTTCAAAAGATAGGAATAGAAGTAAACTTCCTCAACATAATAAAGGGTGTATATGAAAAACCCACAGCTAACATCATATTCAATGGAGAAATCCTAAAAGCTTTCTCTCTAAGATTGGGAACAAGGCAAAGATGTCCACTGTCATGCTCTTAATTAACATTGTGTTAGTAGTACTTGCTTGAGGACTTAAGTAAAAAAAAAGATATAAAAGGCATCCAAATTAGAAAGGAAGAGGTAAAAATTTCACTATTTGCAGATGATATGATCCTATATCTTGAAAGTCCTGAGAAATCTACAGCAAAGACTCTAGAGCTTATAAATGATTTCAGTAAAGTGGCAGGTTATAAGATTAATGTGCAAAAATCAGTAGCATTTCTGTACACCAATAATGAGCAATCTGTGGAGCAAATCAAGAAAAAAAATCCCATTTACAATAGCAACTACAAGAATTAAATTCCTAGGAATAAATTTAACTAAAGATGTAAACATCTTGTATGCAGAAATTTTCACAACACTGTTAAAGGAAATCAAAGAAGACCTAAATAAATGGAAGAATATTCCCTGTTCTTAGATAGGGACTAAACATCATTAAGATGTCTATCCTACCCAAATTGATTTACCAATTTACTGCAATCCCAATAAAAATTACCACAGCATTTTTTACTGAATTGGAAAAACTAACTATGAAATTTATCTGGAAAGGCAAGAGGTCCCAAATAGCCAAAGACACATTGAAAAATAAAAATGAAATCAGAGGAATCACACTACCTGACTTTAAAACATACTACAAAGCTACAGTGGTCAAAAAGAGAATGGTATTGGCATAGGGATATACATACTGACCAATGGAACCGAATTGAGAGTTCTGATATAGACCCTCGCATATGCAGTCAACTGATATTTGACAAGACCACCAAGCCCATTCAGCTGGGAGAGAATGGCCTCTTCAACAAATGGTGCTTGGAGAACTGGATATCCATATCCAAAAGAATGAGAGAAGAACACTGTCTCACACCTTATACAAAAATCAACTCAAGATGGATTAAAGATTTAAATATAAGAGTCAAGACCATAAAAATCTTGGAAGATAATGTAGGGAAGCATCTACAGGATATTGTATTAGGAAATGGTTTCATGAACTTTACACCCAAAGCATGAGCAATGAAAGAAAAAAATAGATAAATGGGACCTCCTCAAAATTAAAAACTTTTGTACCTCAAAGGAGTTTGTCAAGAAAGTGAAAAGGCAGCCTACTCAATGGAAGTAAATATTTGGTAGCTATATATATCTGAAAGGGGCCTAATATCTAGCATATATAAAGAAATTCTACACCTTGAAAAAAAAAAAGATAAACAACCTATTTTTTAAAAATGGGCAAGTGATTTGAACAGACACCTCTCCAAAGAAGAAATACAAATGGCTAAAAGTACATGAAAAGACGCTCAACATCACTAGTTATTATGGAAATGCAAATCAAAACTACAATGAGATATCATATTACAAGCATTAGACTGATGGCTATTAAAAAAACAGAGGACTACAAGTATCGGAGAGTATGTGAGGAATAGGAACCCTCATGCACTGTTGGTGGGCATGCAGAATGGTGTAGCCATTGTGGAGGAATGTTTGGCTGTTCCTCAAGAAGCTAACTATAGAACTGCCATATTATCCAGCAATTCCACTGCTGGGTATATACCCAGAAGTACTGAAAGCAAGGTAACAAACAGATACTTGCACACCAATGTTCATAGTGGCATTATTCACTATTGCCAAAAGTTGGAAATAACCCAAATGCCCATCCACAGATGTATGGATAAACAAATTGTGGTATATACAAACAATGGAATATTAATCAGCTGTAAGAAAGAATGCCATATTAACACTCAGAATAACATGGTTGAATCTTGAAGACCTTATGTTGAGTGAAGCAAGCCACACACTGAAGGACAAATATTACATGACCTCACTGATATGAATTAAGCAAATTGAGCAAACTCACAGAGCTAGAGTCTGGAAGATAGGATTAAAGGAGATAAAAAGGGAGAAGAAGGTTGTGAGTCAACGCCCTTATGGGCAAAATCTGTGATAAGGTAGAAGTGTGTAGTTGTGCAATGGAAGTGCATGATAGTGGTGCAATGATATTATTGAGTTGGGCAGTGCTGTTTTGTCAGGGGCCTAGGATGGGGAGGGTGGGTTGGACAGTCCATGGAACTGAGAGGAGGGTTGGGGGAGGGAGCAGGTGAACACTGGGTATTTGTGGGTTTGTGGTTGAAACTGCAATGTTAGGAATGTTCTTTTGGCAATATGGCAGGGGAGGGTTACTGGTTTAGGGTGTTGGATGTGGGGCGTATTCAGGACAGGGCACACTGGGCAGGCTTCTAGGGAGTGTGTGTGTTCATCTTGTCATAGTGTGTTGCATCAGTGGGTGGAGACCCACATAATGAGGGGAAGGTGTTGGATTCCCATCCTAGGGAGTCCTGCTATGTTCTCAAATAGAGGGGCGGGAGTCTCTCAGGAGCATAGGCAATGTCTATTAGAGGAGGACAGACCAGTATATGCAAGCCCTCAATGTTGTTGCAAGTAACTATGAATCTTGTTTTTCAAGGAGTGAAGCCTGATGGTTGTCATAGGCCCTGAGGGGAGGGGGAGGGAGGAATAGAATAAATGGAACATAGGGCATTTTGAGGGTGATGGAAGTGTTCTATATAATCTTGCAATGTTGGATACAAGCCATATTAAATTTCATCAAAATTGATAAAAGTATATAGTCCAAAATGTAAAACAATGTAAACCATTGATGATGGCTAGTAGCTGTTTCAATACTTGTACAATTGTAACAAATGTACCATCCACCTATAAAATGTTATTAATAGGGGAAAGTGGGAAAGGGGGAGGATGTTGGGTATGTAGGAATCCCCTATATTCTGTAAGTGAATTTTCTGTAAACCAAAACTTATTTGAAGACAAAATGAAAAAAGTAGGGCACTGGGGAAGACATAATTATAGGGTGCCTAAGTGTTACCTCCTGAGAGTCTCCTAGTCGCTCAAATGTTGCCTCTCTCTAAGCCAAACTCAGCATATAAATACATTACCTTCCCCCAAGCGTGGGTCATGCCAGTGGGCCCAACTTTGGAATTTATGCTCCCCAGTGTAACAGATCTGGACTCAGTTGTGGTTTCCCTACACATGGCTCTTCTGACCCTTCTATTTGAACCTATAATTAGTACTAGAGACATACATCTTTAGGCTGTCCATGTACCAGCTGGGCCCTGATTCTCAAAGGAGTTGCAACACCTACTCTCCAGTTCATTGGACTCACCCAGGACAACTAAACAAGGAGATGATGATGGACAAAGACCATCTCAAGGAACTGAGAGAGTCTACAACTGCAAGCAAGAGAGTCCCAACCATCTGCCCCATGGTATCTAAGCCCCCTCTCAAGGAGAGGGGGAGTGGGCATCACCATCCCAGAATCCTCAGGATTGGGGAATGAACTATGGACTAAAGTAGACTTACTGGTATTCTACTATAGACTTATTGTGATTCTAGCAATGTAAGAACTTATATCATTGATGTGGAGGCAGTGGCCACTGGAGGTTCTGAGGACAGGAAGAAGGAAAAACTGGTGTAATATGTGGGCATTTTGGGGACTTGAGAATTGTCCTGAATGACATTGCAATGACAGATACAAGTCATTATATATCTTGCTATAACCTACAAAATTGTGCGGAAGAGAGTGTAAACTACAATGAAAACTATAATCCATGCTTAGTGGCAATGCTTCAAAATGTGTTCATCAATCGTAACAAATGTACACTAATGAAGGATGTTGTTAATGTGGGAAAATGTGGGAGGTGTAGGGAGCAGGGCATATGGAAATCCCCTTTATTTTTTAATGTAACATTTACATAATCTAAGTCTTTTTTAAAAATATATTTAAAAACATAAATAAATAAAATAAAGAGATTATAAAAATAAAATAAAATAACCCTTTGGGTTTGATGAAATTCAGCTGGAAGTGTGAAAAGGAATCCTGAAGTTTGGACCTTTGTCTATGCCCCACCTTTATACTTTCATGATCATGCTTGTGAAAGATGAGACCTGCACCACAGACATCTTCAACAATTTTAGTAAAGTTGCCCCACCAATGTTGATTAAGTACAATGGTCAGTTCTTTCTTGCTGTGGTGGGCAATTTCCTATAAAACTTTTGCAAAATACCATTTGAGATTCTCTGGTGCTACAAGTCAAATATCCTAAGAGCAGCAGAAGTTATCCTCATGTAATTTGCATCCAGAACTCTCCCAGTACCTCTTTTGTAAGTCTGAAGCCATCACTGGATTTTGTAAGACCCTCTTTAGACCTATCCAAAGATTTAGTTTCTTGGGATATCATGAGGGTTAGGATCTTTGTGACAGCTGCTTATGTGACATAATGATCAGTCAGGCCATTTCTTTTAGCTTCCGCATAATCCAGTTTTGAGTGAGCTTCTACTTTTATAACAGCCACCTCTTTAGAAAGTATTAGGGAACTTGAAAATTCTTTAATATGCCGATTGTCCTTAATTGTTTCCTTCTTGCTTCTAAAGCATTAGAAAATCATGGTCAACATATCTACTGTCCATGTTTATATTAATCTTATCTGTAGCTAATCAGCAAGTTCTGGTGAGTACAATGACTTTTGCCATTTAGGCAAATTTTGCCTCTGGCAAGAAGTCATATTCAGTGTTATAGCATAATCTGCCTGACATTTTCTTGACTTATCCTTAAAATAAGACCCATCAACATTCAAGATAAAATCTGGATTTTCTGAAGGAGTTTCTAATAAACCTATTCAGGGTATGAGTTTTAGCAAATAGACCTTAGACAGCTATATTCTTCAGGTAGAGGAAGAAGAGAAACAAGATTTAAAGTAGTTCAACAATAAATGGAAATGTGTGAGGGAGAAAGTAATAGGATTTCATAGGAGATAAACTTGGGTGCTGTGAAATGTGTTTTTCAATGAGCAGCGAAGTTTGTACAGTACAGAGGAACTATCAAATGTAAAGAAGGCCCTAAAGTGAAATTAGCAGAAGCCCCCATGATCGACTTTAGACAAGGTGGATAGGGTTTTTGTTTGTTTTTTAATATACTTTTTTATTTTTTTAAAAAGATACTTAGATTATATAAATGTTACATTAAAAATATAGAGGATTCCCATATGCCTCACTCCCTACATCTCCCACATTTTTCCACATTAACAACATCCTTCATTAGTGTGGTACATTTGTTACGATTGATGAGCACATTTTGAAGCATTGCCACTAAGTGTGGATTATAGTTCACATTGTAGTTTACACTCTCTCCCACACAACTTTGTAAGTTATGACAAGATATATAATGGCTTGTATCTGTCATTACAAAGTCATTCAGGACAGCTCCCAAGGAGATGGGTAGGTTTTTGCCATTAGGTCAAGGGAGACTATAGTAAGCTATTGGTCTCTGAATATTTCCATGAAGTTGAATCAGAACATCAGGAGCTTGTCCACAATCTCAGGTACAAACAGGTAGAAATGTTTATGATAATTATGTAGCCCAGATTGGGAGGTCATCAAAGAGCTAATTATAACTCCCAAATTCTGTTCGCATATAGGTCCAGTTACTGAGACCTTTAAGTCATATGGTGGCTTGGGAATTTCAGAAAAGTAGGGAACTTTAGTCTCACTGCAGTATCTAGTGAGTCGCCAAGATTCTTCTTACTTGTCACTTAGCTGATGGCCTGGAAAAGTTTTGAAGTGCTTGTAGTCTATCAAGAATAAGGGATTCACTCCACCACCACCCTTGAGATTAGTCATATCCTATGAATGAACATCATTTTGACAAAACTTTAGTTTTTCTTTGGAAACCTTATCTCCTTTCTCAGTTAAAACATTAAGTAGATAAATGAAGCCAGTCATAGAGCTCACCTCCTTTTAGAATACAAAAAGTCAGCTATGTATTGGATAAGAACAAAATCACAGAAACCTGGTCCTTTAAGTCCTGATTGAGGGGTTGTGAAAATTTAGAGAGTACTTCAGTAAATCCCTGGGCATAACAGACCAGCTATATTTTTTATTTTCTCAGAAGAAAGCAAATAAGTGTTCACTATTTTGATCTAAAGAAATAAGGCATAACACAGATATACAACTCTAAAATATGTAGTGTCAAGAGATACCAAAGATAAAATAGTATTTGGGGTTGGTATAACAGGGAAGTGGAAAATCACTATTCCATTTATGAACCTGAGGTCTTGAACAATCTATATCCCTACCAAATGATTTTTTTGACTGAGAGTATAGAAATGTTGCAAGGATTAATACAAAGAATGATAAGTCCTTTCCCTATTAGGCTGCTGACCTCCTTGATGTCTTCTATTTGGTCCTGATTAAGACACAAGGATACTAGTAAATCAACATCCAAATTAGCTCTTACCTCATTAGTAATAAAAGAAATAGGGATTCATCAGAGATTTTGAGAAAGAAACTAGAGAAGAACCTTTAATCTGGCAATTCCATTTGATACTCATGAGCTGGGTAGTTTGTTGACTCTGAGGGAGAGGTTGTATAACAACATTGGGGTTTAAGGTTGATATTGTAGTGTCCTGTATTCATTTTCTATGTGTTTCCATAACACATTACCACAGAGAGGATTAAAGCAACACCCATTTATTATCTCACATTTTTTAAGTAAAAAATCTGGGCACAAGTTGTCTTAGCTACTTCTCTGCCCCTGGTTTTATAAGGCTGAAATAAAGGCATCGGCAGGGCTGCATTCCTTTCTGGAGGTTCTAGGGATTCATCCCCTCCTAAGCTCATTAGGTTGTTGACAGAATTCAATTCTATGCAGTTGTAGGACTAAGGCCACTATTTTCTTGGTGGATGTCAGCCAAGGATCATTCTCAAGCTTCAAAAAGCCACCCACATTCCTTATTTTGTCAGTCTGGTTTGGGCTCATGGCCATCTTCCTATATTTTCAAGACTCACAACAGCAGGTTGAGTCCTTCAGATGTTTCAAATCTCTCAATTCTACCTCTTCATTATCTCTCTGCTTTGAGCTGGAGAAAGTCCTTCCTTTTAAGAGCTGAAGTGATTGGATTTAGAACACCCAGATAACCCTGAAAAATCTCCATATCTCATGATCCATAATTTTAATTATACCTGCAAAGGCCCTCTTTGCCATGTAACATAATATATTCACAGATTTGAGGATTATAGAATGGACATCTCTGGGAGGCCGTTAATCTGCCTGCCATAACCTGTATCAATAAAATATTCATAAGGTTATCTTTTAAGATGTAAAGAAACTTGTCCTTATGAATTTTAGGGTTAAATAGGCAATTGGGTGCTTGATTGTGCCTGAGAGAACCTTCTTTGGTCACTGACTTTATTTGTTTCCTTTCATTTCTTAGCTAACACAGGATGATTGTGTTCCAATTTCCTTTCTGTTTAGGGTATTTATCTGTTTAAATATCTTTATCATGATGGTCACTGTTTAATGACCAGGATAGAAAAATCTAGCTGTTTTATCTATAAGGCCATCAATTTATTTTGAACCTTATTCTCATTTTGTTCTAAGCCTCTGTATTAATCAGTCAAAGGGGTGCTGATGCAAAATACCAGAAACCAGTTGGTTTTTATAAAGGGTATTTATCTGGGATAGAATCTTACAGTTACCAGGCCATAGAGCATAAGTTACTTCCCTCACCAAAGTCTTTTGCCACATGTTGGAGCAAGATGGCTGCCAGGTTTCAGGCTTTCTGGGTTCCTCTCTTCCCAGGGCTTGGTTCTCTCTGGGCTCAGCTCCTCTGTTTTCTCCACAATGTCAGTTGTAGACTATGAGGCTCTCTGGGCTTTGTCTCTCTCCACAAGGCTAGCTGTCGACTATCAGGTAAACAGCTCTGTCTCTCTCCCCGGGGCTTCTGCCTTGTCTAAGGAACTCACCCTTTCTGTACACATGGGTGGGGTTCCTCTCTTGGCCCAAGGCATTGTCTTAATTCCAGATCTCAGCTTCTGTGGTTAAACTCTTGAAGTCATTTTCCCCTCAATCTCTCCCTTCCATGTCCCTTTTAGTCCAAGCTGACAGTGATTTTGTTCATACAGCGCTCTCAAAAAGCTTGTTGGTTTAGCATGCAAGACACAGGGGTCCAAGCCATCAGACAGTAAGACTTTCCATAAGTATTTCTGAGATAACTGCATCTTCAATCCTGATTTTTAAGTTCCAAGTTTAGTTAAGTCCTCAAATGTGGCACTATCATCTGGGAGCTTGATTTCCAGAGGCTTGGAATTTCTGGAATCAGTTTCTGGTTTCTTTGTGCCCAACAGTTCAGTCCTCAGCATATTCCTCTCATCTAGCATTTTGATATAAGCCATAAGGAGAAGCCAAGCTGCATTCTCTGAGTTTACTTTGGAATGTTCTTCAGCTAAATGCCTAGGCTCACCATTTTCAAATTCTGCCCTCCATAAAACATCAGGAGTCAATCTTGCTAAGTTCTCTGCAACTTTAAAGCATAGATTGCTTTTCCTCCAGTTTCCAATAATAGTTTCATCATTTACTTCTAAGGCCTCATAAAAAGTCTCTTTAGAATCCATATTGCTATCAACAGTCTCTTCAATGCGATCTAGGCCTTTTCCATCAAGCATTTTACATTTTCTCCAAAAAATGCCCCTTACCTATTTATAAAATCACTCCAGCATTTTGGTAATTGCAAAAGCACTTCCCCACTCCCTGGTATCAAATTCTGTATTAGTCAGCCAAAGGGGTGCTCATGCAAAATACCAGAAACCAGTTGGTTTTTATAAAGGGTATTTATTTGGGGTAGAAGCTTACAGTTACCAGGCCATAAAGCATGAGTTACTTCCCTCACCAACGTCTTTTGCCACATGTTGGAGCAAGATGGCTGCCAGGTTTCAGGCTTCCTGGGTTCCTCTCTTCCTGGAGCTCGATTTTCTCTGGGCTCAGCTCCTCTGTTTTCTCCATAAGGCCAGCTGTAGACTATCAGGTGAACAGCCCTGTCTCTCTCCCCTGGGATTCTGCCATGTCTAAGGAGCTGTCTCTATCCCTCCATGTTCTTCTCCTGTGTGTTCACCTCCCCAGGCACCAGCTCAAAAAACTCTCAACTCTGTCCCTTGCCTTGTCTTGTATTTGGTGGACAGGAACTCAATGCCCTACAGATATGTCCCAATCAAAGCCCTAATCATAATTTAATCACTCCCAGGTACAGAACAGTTTGCAAACATTCTATTTTTGGAATTCATAAACAATATCAAAGTGCTACAGCCTCTTTCAAAATATTCAGCAAGATGGTGGAGATTTGACAATTGGGCTATTTCCTATTTTAGATTTTGTTTATACATCAAATCTCTTATTTCTGGCTTAAGGCCATTTACAAAAAGTGAAGAAAGACCTGGGTTCACATATGTTTTCAAGAGCTGTCTCGAATGCTGAATAAGAGTATTTGTAGACATGTTCTTCCTTTCCTTGCAGGGTTTGAATAGAGTCCATCTATTTTCATAGGAAAGACTTGGCAATAGCCTCCAAAAGACTTGCCCAATATCTATGGATTTTCTAAACCCCTCTGGTTTTCTATGCAATTTGATATCTTTAAATTACCTCCCAGGATTTTTCCATTCTGCCTTATTCATCCAATATTTTGCATCCAGTGTTACCACTAACATATGAACAAGTTGGTATAGATCTGGTATATTAGTCAGCCAAAGGGGTGCTGATGCAAATTACCAGAAATTGGCTGGTTTTTATAATGGGTATTTATTTGAGGTAGAAACTTACAGTTACCAGGTTATAAAAGGTAAGTTACTTCCCTCACCAAAGTCTGTTGCCACATGTTGGAGCAAGATGGCTGCTAACATCTACAAGGGTTCAGGATTACTATTCCTCTCAGGGCTCCATGTTCCCGACTTCTTCCAATATCAGCTGTAGGCTAGGATAAGTCTCATCTCTCTCAGGGCTCATTTCTCTCTGGGCTCAGCTGCTCTGGCCACAAGGCCAGCTGTAAACTGTCAGGTGAACAGCTTGTCTCTCTTCCCAGGGCCTCTGTCGTGTCTAATGGAGACTTCTCTCTTTTCTTACATATCTGCTTTTCTCTGTATTTATTTTCCGGGGCTCCAGCATTAAAACTCCACTGTCTCCTCTGCCATATCATTTTCTCTGTGAGTCCCCACCCACCAAGGGGGCAGGGACTCAACTTCCTACTGATGTGGCCTAATCAAAGCCTTAATCATTATTGAATCAAATAAAAGTGAAACTTCTGAATCTAATACAATCTAATATGCCCAGAGGAACAGACCAGTTTACAAACATAATCCAATATCTCTTTTGGAATTCATAAACAATATCAAACTGCTACATCTGGGGCCTCCAAATTATATATTCCTAAACAATTCTAAATTTCACCATGAATTTCTCCCTATCCTGTCTTGGCTTCAGAAAGTCCTTGACAATGGTTCTCAACTCAGATGGAGACCAGGACTTAAAATAAACCCTCCTGTTCTGAGGGGAGTTTAACTTAAAAAGTAATTGACTTTTGGGAGTTTCTGACAAATCAGAAGGGAAGGGGAGCAGGTTAGAGGGAGAAACAGGGGCAGAAGGATATTGCAGAGATTTGGTCAGAGGAAGAGGAATAGTAGGATAAAGTGAGTTGTGATTTGCAGGTACCTAAGTATGAGAGAGCTTTAAGTTTTCCACATTTTTCTTTTCCCTTAGTCGGTGTGGTGGTTTGAAATTGTATGTACTCCAGAAAAGCATGTCGGTAAAACTAATCCATTCCTGCAGTTGTAAACCCACTGTAAGTAGGACCTTTTGATTAGGTTACTTCACTTAAGGCGTGGCAAAGGGTGGGTCTTAATCCTCTTACTGGAGTCCTTTATTAGAGAATAAAATTCAGACACAGAAAGAGAAAGCCATGGAAGAAGAAGCTGAAAGCAATAAAATACAAAAGAGAGAGGTGAGACCAGAAGATAATTCCATGTATCTTGCCATGTGACAGAGGAGTCCAGGATCACTGGTAGCCAGAATCCAGGAAGAAAGCATGGCCTTTATGATACCTTGATTTGAACATTTTCACGCCTCAAAATTGCAAGCCTGTAAGGTAATAAAAGTCCTACTCTTAAAAACCCAAGCCAATTTATGGAATCTGCTTTTGGCAGTTTAGCAAACTAAAATGGTTAATTTCTTAATCTCTTAAGAAAGCAGCTTTGGAATTTGAATATCTTTTGGATATGTTTTGCTGTCTTTTGCATGGCAATAAAAATAAAGATAGTTGGATATTTGGAATTTTGTTCTTTTTTTCTTCTAAGATACCTCTCAAAGGAACAATTTTGATCATATTAAAATTTCACCAAAGTGGCTTCTGTAATTCTGAATTATCCTTGGTGAAATACTACCATTTAGGAAAGCAAGAACTTAAGTGTGGGTTGTGGTACAAATGCATGTAAGAAGCAGGAGTCTGATAGTCTGATCCAGACAGGAGCAGATATAAGTTTAGACTGAGATGAACCCTCTAAAGTATGGTCACAAATGTTGCTTATGTACCTTGTGTCTTAAGGGTCCCAGCCTAAGGGCCAGGCCATTTCCAACTGCAAACCTGACTAGTTTAAAGTGTCCAGTATTTGGAAAGGTTTGGAGAGAAGACCTCTCCCAGAACCAGACTGACAAAACAAGACTGACTTGTCACCTGGAGCAAATGTTGAACAAAGGAAGCCAGACTGAGTAGAAACCTTCTGAATTTCTCATTCTGCAGAGTTGCTTGAGGAAGAAGTTTATGGGGCCTATACCCATCTTCTTCCTTATTATTCACCAAAACTGACAGTGACAGAGACAAATATATTATTGTTAGTAATCAGGCAGATTTCCACCAAGGATAAAAAGTTTTCAATTCTGATCAGATAATTAAAGAATTACTTTAATTCTTTAATTAAGAATTAAATTAAAGAATTAAGGACTTATTGTACCTAAAAGGCAGCATTTGGGGAGCCAAAGGAAAAGGTTAGAGGTTGGACCCAATGTGAGACCTGAAAGCTGAAAGCTGAAAGAGGCTTCAGAAGAGTTTTCTGTTTCCAGATTGAGGATCTTGGGCTTGGCAGCAGGAGGTCTTGATTGGATCTTAGTGGGCCTTCAAGATTGTCAGACTGGCTTACCATAAATACACCAAAATAACCAGTTGATGAAACAAAGCTAAGCTATTCTTTCCCATATTTGGAGAATACTACTTTGGCAGCATCTGAGCTATTCTAAGGGGGAGGGCAAAGTCAGTATATTTATGAAATTTTGAGTCTAGTTTAAGACAGTCTTCCAATGCAGGTAGGGGGATGTTTGATTGGGATTGTGTAAGGGTCATGATATCATAGGTTAGAGTAGGTGTACTCAGCAAGGCAAGGTTCTTTAGAGAAGGGTTTCAGAGTCTTGAACAGTAAAGAGTTGTTTAATGCTATCTATTGAAGAGTTGAGTAGTCTGATGTTCATTTAAATGTTGTTTTGTTTTGTTTTTTGTTTTTTGAGGGAAGTTCCTTGTTTTAGTTTGCCAGGGCTACTATGATAAATAATATACAATGCATTGGGTTAAAGAACAGGAACTTACTGTCTCATAGTTTTGGAGGCTAGAGGTCCAAATCAAGGTAGGCCATGCTTTCTCCCGGAGTCTGTAGCATGCTGGTACTGGCTTGCCAAAATCCTTGGGATTCCTTGGCTTGCATTTCTGCCTCTGTTACATGGCATTCTGTCTCTTTGGTCTCCTCTTGAGGCTTTCCCTGAACGACTGCATCTGAATTCCCTCTGCCTTATAAGAATTCCACTCATATTGATTAAGGGCCACCCCAATTCAATTTGACACCACCTAAATAGGATCTTCAAAGATCCTATCCATAAATGATTCCACATTTTAACTAATAATAACATTTTCAAAAGTCCTATTTACAAATGGGTTCATACCCACAGGAACGCAGATTAAGACTTGAACATGTCTTTATGGGGGAGGGGGGCATGGATCAACCCCCAACATTCCTGAAACAACCAACCAGGTCATTTGCAACTTTTGTCGTCTTGGGCAAGAGTTTCCTAAAATAATAAAATCATGTTGATAAAATTAGTAAAATATTAAAATAATGTTAGTGGAAACAATTGAATAACAAAGCCATATTAATGTAGATGGTGAGCTATGTGAGTGTAGAAGTTTTCATGTCTCACTTTGTTCTCTTCTTATTGAAGAATCTGTTTTCTAGAGTCTCCAAGAGTGTTTAGGAATATGAGGGTATTTGGTTTGTAATTAATAGGTGTTCAAGGATCCCACAGAGATATCATCATCTATCTCCTGAACTCTATAACTGCTTTTAGTTATACACTTGTTCTGCTCCACACAGCATCCAGAGTGAGCCTTTGTAAAAGCAAATTTAAACTCTTTAATGTCTTCCCATCTCTGTTACATTACAAGTCAAATCTATACCAAGGAAGACAGAACCAGCTGTTACTATCCTTAGACCCAGGCCTGGGACACATCTTTTGAGAGCCCCATTTTGACCCCTCTCCAACTGCACTACCAGGACCACATTCTCCAGAGCAAGGAGCTTATAAGGGAAAGGAATGTGCACAGCTGAAGCCTGTGCCCTTACTTAAAGGACATGTCCTGGTTCCTCAGGAGTGCAGAATCCCTTCTCAGATGTATGCAGCCTACTTCCAGAGTTGTAGCCTCTTCTCCTGTTCTATCCTTCTAGGGACAGGCCTTGCCGCAGATGTATGCATCTATAGGCCAGGAGCAGCTGTTTGTAAGGGTGAGAATGAAGTTTGGATGTGCTGGGTTGGGATGTCCTTACATATATATATAACTTCTCAAATTACAGAATGGAGCTGGGGGTGGAAAGAGAAAGGAGTGGGCCAAAGACGAGGGGCCAACTCCTCCTTCACAACCAGGAATTAATTAATTATAAGTTTCAATCTGGTTCCCCAGATGTTATAAAGGTACATTTGTCAATGAAGAATGATAGAGAATATTTTATTTAAGAGTATGTTAACTTGAATTATAACTTTTAAATATTCAGACATGTCACATGTGGGCCTCCATTGGCTTTCACCCCTGGTCCTACATACGTTAGGTCAAGCTGCCTCCTAGCTAATACATCTCCAAACATACTCTCTCTCCTTCATGCCGCTCCAGTGGGCTGCCTTACTGTTCTTCAACCATGACAGGCATGTTCCTTCTGCCTTAGAGCCTTTATACTTCAGGTCTTCCTGCCTGGCATGCTCTTTCCTAGGTAACTGAAAGGCTTGGTCCTAGACTTTATTCAAGTCTCTCTTCAAATATAACCTCCTTGGAGAGATGACTCCTATTTACTGCATCAAAAAAAAAAAAAAAAAATCCTTCTCATTGTCCTCTATCCCTTTATGCTACTTTATATATTTTTTATTTATTTTTATTTTTTTTCTTAATTTTTTTAGAGATACTTAGATTACATAAATGTTACACACAAAAAATAGGAATTCCCATATGCCCCACTCCCCAAACCTCCCACACCCTCTTTCACTAGTGTGGCACATTCATTGCAATTGATAAACGCATCCTGGGGCATTGCCACTGAGCATGGACCATAGTTGACATTGTAGTCTACACTCTCTCCCACATAATTATGCAGGTTATTGGAAGATACATAATGGCCTATATCTGTCATTGCAATGTCATTCAGGATGATTCCCAAGTCCCAAAAAAGACCCAGTATTACACCTGTTTTTCCTTCTCCCTGCCCCTAGAGCCTCCAGTAGCCACTGTCTCCACATCAATGTTGTAATTTCTTCTAGAATCACAGCAAGTCTATAGTAGAATACCAGCAAGTCCACTGTATTCCATAGTTCATCCCCCAATCCTGAGGATTCTGGGATGGTGATGTCCACTCCACCTCTAATTGAGAGAGGGTTTCGATCCCATACAGCCAATAGATGGGACTCTCTTGCTTGCAGTTGCGTTTATGTATATATATATATTTTAAGTTATATTGAGATATAATTCATACACCATACAATTCTCCTATTTAAAGTATTCAGTTAATTTTTAAAAAATATGTTCATAATCATTATTATAGTCAATTTTAGAATATTTTTATCACTTCAAAACAAATTCCTTATTCTTTAGCTATCATCCCCACCCCCCCTCAATATTTACACTACTTATAGTATTTTTCTAACAGAGCACTACCTGGCATTTCATTATATAGCTATTTGTTGATTGTTGGTCTTCTCTGCTTTGGAATTTAGTTCCACAAAAGCAGAGATTTTTATTTGCTTTATTTATTGCTGAAAACTCAGCTCCTATAGCTCTTCTTGTCAAGTACTAGTCTCTCTCTCTCATTCTCTCTCTCACTCTCTGTCTCACATACACATATAAAACAAATGAAAAATTGAATGAATGAGTTGATCTGCAATTAGCTCAAAATGTTGATTTTGGTTAAATGGATTGAATAAAGCTTCTACAATCTTTAACAGTTTTAGAGTGTTCCCTATTTCAGTAATTATAAAGTGCATTTTTGGTTGATTTTTCAAAGTATATTTTTGGCAATAAATTGAAGGCTTTCAAATTTTTAAGATGTTTATCTCAGTCCATCTAAAATCTTTCAAGCAAATGACAGTATAACATCTGGTGAGATGTACAGAGATGGTATTGAGGTCAAAGAAGCCATTTGACTGACCATTTGCGTGAACCACTGCCTTGAGTACTTGTCATTGCTAAAGAAGAATTATGTGGATGGAATGATGCCATAAAATTTAAATGGGAGAAATAGTCCCTTCCTGATACAACAGACCAGATATACATAATATGTATATATCTAAAATCACATATATCATAAAATATATATAATAAAACAGAAAACAACAAAATAGACTGTTGTCTTTAATGGTTATTTCTGCAATTTCTATTATAAATTTAATATAACAATATGCATCTATATGACAGCAAACTTTAAAATATAATAATATATTTAAATTTTGAAGTCATTGATGCTTTATCATATTTATAATGGTATTGCTAATATTCATACTATTCAGAATGAGTATAAGCAATTGAAATTATTTAGATTTTTGACTCAGTATGTCTAAAGTCTAGAGGAACTATGGCAGATGATCCAGACATTTAAAAAAATGAAACTTTATCCAAATCTACTATCTGTTAATCCATTGCAATTTGACACACAGCTGCCTATGGTTTTTCAAATAGTGTTTCTTAGCATTATATAGAAACATCCATTTATTTTGTTCACCATTTATCCCTATTGCTTAGGCCCTTAATAAATATTTCTTGAATAAATACATGAACCTGAATTAACTATATTGATCTGGATTGAGAAAAATACAAACATGTAGAAACAGAGAAGAGAGACAAGCAAAGAAAACTGCAGTAGAAAATACACAAATTACTGGTTTATAAAAAAGAGTAATAAAGAAACATATTGGAGGGAAGCGGCTGTGGCTCAATCAGTAGGGCTCCCGTTTACCATATGGGAGGCCCCAGGTTCGGTTCCCGGGGCCTCCTGGTGAAGGCAAGCCCGCCCTCACGGCGTGGTTAACTGACCCAGCGAGCACAAGCAGCAAGGGGGGGATAAATGAATAAATAAATAAAATCTTAAAAAAAAAAAAAAAAAGAAAGAAACATATTGGAATATGTAAGCACAGGATCTAGAAGCCTAGAATATATATTTTTTCTAAACTGTGTTCTGAGTTGCTCAATACCAAACCATTTCCTTGATATTTTAACGTTTCCAGTAATTGAATAGGATACACAATTTCCCTATGACATGGCTACTTCTTAGTTTATGTAGATTATATCTTTTGCAAGTATTATAACTTAGAATCATTTTATCGCAGCTTCCCTAACATTGCCTTGTTCCATAGTTCAGTCATTATCTTCCCCTCCTTCATAAGAAAACATCCCTAAAGCAAGTCGCAACTTGCTTCAAGAGTGCAAAAGGATCCTTTCTGTGTTGTAGTATATCAAATACCTTTAGGATTTATTTTCCATCTTGAGAGAAGTTTAGACTTGTACCCAGGATCCTGATTTAGAAATCACATCATTTTCTTACAACAATCAGCACAATTGAATCTCACCTGAACTGTGACTCATCAGTCACTGGAAAACAGAAACAGTTGCTCATGAATTCTAGGCAAATAATTGAAAGAACCCATCCTTCCCTATCATGAGATTCTGTCCCACCACACAGTTTTCAGGAATGCAAGGCATGAGCACCAAAACTATAGGCCAATGCCTGCGAAGATAACCCTTCCCTGGGCCAGGCAAGTTTCAGGATGGATCTAATAATGCATTAATATTTCAAAATATCAGTAATTTCTCACTCACCCACTCAGTTCTAAATGCACTGGAATCCCTTTCATGAAATGAACAAATCACATCAAATTATGAAACGTGAATTTCTCCTTCCTCCCTCCATAGCCTGTAAGCTTTAGGAGCGCAGGGACCATGTCTTTCTTGCTACACCATACCTGGTACACAGTAAGCACTCAATACATATTTCGTGTTTGAACTAATGAAAAGGAAATGAACAAAAGTCCTTGCCAGCAGAATTCATATGACAAAAAAATGTAATACTCAATGTGACAAAAATATGTTTCCTGGTGTTTCTAATAGGTAGCCATGTATTGAGAAAGACCCAATATGGTGCTTGTTAGGTTTCCACATAGATAAGCTATCCAGGCATCTCATTTAAATTCTATGATGGTTCTTTCTCTATTTTGAAAAGCCTCAGCAAGGTGAGTCAGAAAACCAACATATCCATTAACCACCTGAGATCTCCTAAGGCTCTCTCTGTAAAAAGATAGCACTTTGAAAAAAAGTTAAAAAGGATACAGTGCTCTCTTATTTCACACTATAATTGATTACTGAATAGCTAGTTTCAGGTAACATCTGACTATAAATATTTTAGCTAACCATATTAAAACAAATATGTCTGGAGTTCCTTTTGCAAATTTCATCAAGGTTCAGGATAGCATAAGCTTTTGAAGACTTCCATTGCCAACCATCCCCTTGGCCTTGGTGAGCACTTCCTAAAAATTCAATCTTTGCTGCGCTAGACCAAACAAATGTTCCTCTGGAGATAAGGGAAAGAAAAGGAATCCACTGGAACATTCCATCTACTTTAACATGGTAAATGTTTTGAGAAGTCCTGAGTCAAAAGAAGTTTCATTTTGTTGAGACCAGCATTTCCCATGAAAACTTATTTACTCTGAAAACTTTCTTTTAAATCAAAATATGTGCAAACCTATCTTGGAATGCTCTTTAGGAAGCACTAACACAGATGGCTCTCTGCAATACTGTATCACTTTTTTAATAGAAACAGATATTGTCAATTTATTTCTTATTTTAAAATACATATAACAAACACCTCCAAACTCTATCTTGTTAAACCTCATGCCAAATGGGATTATTCTGGTGTCTTTAAAAGTTCCTACTTCAGGAGTTTGGAGCTATTTTGTTTACTCTGAATGTTTGCCATATGTCTTAGAAGTCTTACACCATCTCCCTTTGGGCCTACTAGGAATTTTACAGTGCCCTAGCTATAATACAAAACAAATATTAAGTATGTGGCAACACTCTGTGAGATTATAGTTTAATGTAATCTCCAACATACTAAATCACCAAAGAATGAAGGACAAGAATTCCTGGGAATTTCCTGGGAAACCCAGGGAACTGCAAATAAACGTCATTTCTTCTTCAAGATAATTGACACAAATATACAATTGAAGTGACTTTGAAGATAAAGGTAAATGTAGAGGCCTTGGGCTGTATGTGTGTATGCAACCAGTGAGCTGTCTTCATTAGCTGCCTACCAATGAATGAACCTATATTTCAGACTCCTTAGGAAAATCACTAAATAAACCAGTTTATGATTTTCTTTCTCCTATCTTCATTGCAGCTGGGGATTGCTGAAAACGATGATCTCAGAGTGGGCTATTCCTGCCAGGGAGCTTGCATACATAGAGATGCCTTTGTGAAGCCAGCCATAGAAACCTGCAAAAAATTGGCCTTCTTTCCTTAATAGAGCCACATGAACAAAGATGAGTTTGTTGCTGACTCAGAGCTGAAAGCTTTGTTTTGTAAAGCTCTCTGAATGTATTGCACTCTGCCAAAGGAGAAGGGTTCCTTCTTTTAAAAAAAAAAAATTGTGGCAGAACAGTAAGCGGAAACCAGACAACAAATCAAAGTGCACACCCTTCGGGTGGATATTTGTGACTAAAGTGGGCTGAAACTTTTTTTTTTTTTTTGGTGAATACTGGTCACATTTCACAAGCTGAATAAAAATGAAAGGAAAAGGAACTTTAATTAATGGGATGCCTTTTGATTTGCAGAGCAAAACTGCCAGAGCAGATGTACCAGCAAAGAGGATTAGATTGTCCCTTCTATGATGCACTGAAATTTTCTTTTTTTCCCCTGTAGTAACCCCATTGAAGAGGGGCTGTCTTTAGTGTCTAAGATTCAGCACTGCAAAGAAACTGTTGTATTTGGGCACAATGGGCCACTCTCACAAGACCAGACAGAATATGTGAGAAGAGAACTAATATCCCTTTAAATCTGGGCAAGACAGTTTCAATTTTGCTATTTTTAAAAAGGCTAAAATGAAAGAGAAATTCGTGACACATTCAAAGTTGATAAAATATGCATTAAAGTGAACCTTAAAACATTCATGAATAACGTTGATCATTTTGAAAACTCAAATTGATTCAAGAAGGAATCTCATTTAATTGTCCTTTGTCTTAATTTAATCAGTCCAGGGTGTTTGGATTTTTTTTTGTCTGGTTTGGTTTTTTGTTTTTGATTATTGTTGAGATCCTCATCTAAAAAGAAAGCACTACTTCCATTCATAGGGAATGATTACCAGAATGTTAAATTTAATTGCCATCAGAGAACCCAAAATGATCGGTAAATCATACACATAGTAAATGTGATGCTGGAAGTCCTAAGTAAGGGGAGAAATAATGCATTGTTGTTGTTATTATCCTTTATATGCTTGTGGGAGGAAAAAATGAGAATTGAATAAGTGTGTTTGTTCTTAATGCCTAGTTCCAGGTCATTTTGTATTTCTGCAGTTCTGGGAAAAAGCTAAAGGGCAGAACTCTACTCAGCTGGGGTCTGATTCTACTGAAAATAGCTGTGGTTTTCTGTATAACTCAGGTTGTGGAAAACCATGAATGCTGGCATCACCACAGGCTCACTTATTCAAGGAAAGAGTGAGGTCAACCTACTGCGGAAGTGAAAGAAATAATCCCCTCTCTCCTCATCCTTCCCGCTGCAGCTCCTTAGTGATGAGTTGCAAATCTGCCTCAAGGGTGGGGAAACTATTTATGCAAATGTTTTCATCTGAACTCAGCTAACTCTGGGGTCAGTCTCTCTCTTTTGCTGCTATGAGGTTTTGTCTTCTGGTAACAAATAAAGATGCAGTTCACACACACACACACAATCACCACACAAATGAGCCTGTTTCCACTCCCACCCCCACCCCCACCCCCACCCCGTTTTAAAAGTAAAACTGTATTTGTTAGCGGTTATCGCTTCTGAGGACAGAATTAATACCTACATGAAAGATGTCTTTTATGTTATGGTCTAAGTCATTTTCAAGTAACATTTAGTTAAATGGATAAAAATACAGGCTGATTGAACAGCTAATTAAAGGTGGCCCCACCTGCTTTCGCCTTCTGGCCAGCTTTCTCATTTCCACAGCAGGAACAGTTCTCGTGGTTTCATTGTCATATCCTGGAAATCCACCATCCTTTGGGCTTCTCTTTTCTTCATCTAGACCAGGGCTGACATAAAGTGTCACCAGGATAGCGCACTGCCCACCAATGCCCCAAGCCCAATCTAATGCTGGTCATTAGACACATTTAAATGTAGAGTGTTGTCTGTGAGAGACTGGTTGGAACCTGCACACATAATAGACCAGGTACTAGTACCCTAGGTACATCCTTGAAAAGCATTATTGACACTGAGTAATATTTAAAGGAACTTCAGACACACAGACAATTGTCCAGACACTGACGAGTCTGCATTTTCAAGTACTAACCCAATAAAATCCTAATCGACAAAATATCCATTGCTCCCTCATGTTCCTGTAGAGTTACACAGAAACATGGTTGACAAAGAAAAGACCCTGACTTTAAGAAATATGTGGAAGAGAGTTAGACAAACTGCATGGTAATCCTCTTGGTTTTACCCTCCACAGAGCCAGGAAACAGCTCAGAATCTTCTTTGGCTTAACCATTTGATGTATATAATTAAAGCTTCCTATTAACTCCCCTAAATCCTCTCATTTCCATGCCAAAAAATCCCAGTTCCTCTGACCTTTTCTCAAAGGTTTTATTTTCTACACTTCTAATCTCCTTGTGCTTGGACCCTGGACCCCCTCCAAATTCTTTATTCTTCCAACTCTTGCCCTTACACCGTCACTCCCAGGAGCATGTTCCGTAAATGCAACTGTGCTTACCTTCCAGGCTACCAAAGACCTCTTATTTATATCTTCATTTCTTCAATTTTATAAATAAATATTTATTCAGACCTTCTGACTGCACTGTTAAAGGTGCTATTGAGGAAACAAAGAGTCTATAAAGGAAAGACACTTTGTCCAGTAAGTTCACAAACTACTGCCAACTACAGATCTGTACCCAATAGCACTTGACTCAAGGTAAAATGAAATAACTTCTCTAATGGGTTAAAAAAATTTGCTATGAGAGAGCAAAGGAGTGAGTAATGCCATTGGACTAAAGGACAGTGGGTAGAGTTCAGGGAACATTGTAAAGAGAGAGCTGGCATTTGAGCCTAGACTTGGAAAAGGAGAAAGGTTTTAGTAAGAAAGGAATGATGCCTAAAGGAAAGTGAGGTGGATGAAGGTCAGTCTTCTAACATTACTAGGTGTTAGGTTTTGCAATTATAACTTCCCAGTAGGATGACTGGTGGAAAAGCTTGCACTTTCACTTTGCCTGGGTTCAAAGGAGATTTTAACCTTCTCAGTTCATTGGTGGTGAACTCTCCCTCAATCCTACAGAGGCTAGGAATGTGCCTATATTGATGCTTTTCTCGACCTCCCTCCTTTCCCATGTATGGAAGGAGGTTTAGATGAACCTGTTCAGAAATTGTGGCAAGGTGACCTAAAATAGTGCTCAATAGTCAGAGAGCTTAGGTGGTCTAGCATGAATAGGGTAGAAGTGTTGAAAACTTGAGCATAGTGATTAAAAGCTCACCTCTCAGGAGTGGAGCTGGCTCAAATGATTGGGTGCTTCCCTCCCACATGGGAGGTCCCGGGTTCGGTTCCCAGTGCCTCCTAAAAAAGAAGATGAACAGAGAATGGACAGCGAATGCAAACAATGAGGGAGAGGGGGGAGAAATAAATAAATAAAATAAATCTTAAAAAAAAAAAAAAAACTAGCACACCTCTCTGTTTATTCCATTCCTTCACCACAGTTTCCCAGGTAAGTGTTAGGAAAGTGTGGCTGAAGCACACTTCCCATGATTCATACCTCTCTGGTTTCCACATACTGTTTCCTGTGGCTTGAAAGTCTCCCTGCTCTTCCCCCAACCCCCTCAAAAGCTGCTTTTTTAAAAAAAAATCTGTTGGATTCCTTTAAGATGGCACATTCCATGGGGTGTCTATCTCAAATCCAGGCAGAAACACTCAGTAGCTCCATTGTGCTCACAAAGTTCTTTGTACATATGGTGCTGGTCTTTTAACAAGTTTTTACTTAACCAACTTGCAGCAGAGTGCTAAATTCACCAACACTTCACAACTTCAGTAAGCACACGTCCTTTTGCTCACTGCCTGCTCAAAGCCTCTCTCCCAGGTACCTACACCCTTCTGCCTCAGCAAGCTGAGTTATAGGCTTACCAAGAGTCAGTTTATTTGTTCCCAAACTTGTTTACTACAGTTGTATTTAATATTTTCACTATTGAAATAGTATTTAAACCAACAAAATAAGAATATAACAAAAGCCAAGTTACCTTCTTCGGCAAGCCTCTAAGAAAAACTTCTATTGAGTTATATGTGGGTTAGACAATAATAATAATAATAAACTGAGGGAAAGTCATCATAATATGACAGAACTCTATAAAGGTCTTTACAACTGTGTTTGTTTTTCAGGTGTCTTAAAACTTTCATTCTACATTTTTTTTTTAAACTATAACAGTACTTTTATTTAAAAGGCTTTAATTAGGTGTCATACATAGTCGATTCAGATTTGATTCTTGATTTTTGTTCTCTGGCTAAACAGCTTAAGAAAACTGTAATTACTGGGTGAAAAAAAAACCTATATATATATATAGTGTTATAGGTATGGTTTTTGAAGGAAGGGAACTCAAAACTCTAATCAGTAGACCTGTACTTAAAGGAAACACATTGAACATCAAAAGATTGACCAACAAATTTTATTTATAGAGGTTACGTTAAAGTTATGAATCACTCATATGATATGATACTTAAATTAACTATCTTGGTTAACCTTTTATTTGACTGACTGTCTTCCATCAATCCTGGCCTCATGAGTAAATGGGTTTTTCTTGTACCTTCATTATAGTACTTATTATGAGTAGCCATTATTTGTTTGATGTATCTGACTCCCTATTTGAGGGAGGGGACAATACCCTATTTATTGTTTTGCCATCAGTGTCCAGTAGATTACCTGAACATCCTGGTCCATAAATGTTTCTTGAGTGGAAGGTTACTCCATGGATTTCTCCATGGATTTTCTTAATAATTTGTGAAGTAGATAATTTAGATGTCATGCTCCTTCTACACATGAGAAAACCAAGACTCATAGAAGTTGAGTAATTTGCCCAGAGGCAAAAGCTGAGATGAAAAGAACCTATTCCCCTAACTCCTGGCCAATTCTCTAAAGAGTTTGACAATAGAGTTTGCTTTGGTGGTTTTCCAGAGGAAGCTGTTTCTTGTCTCCCATGGGAAGTGGCACCTCATTCAGTGCCTCATACAGAATTGTTTTTCCTGCTCTAATGGTTCAGGGTCTTATGGATGACACGTTTGCTAACCCCTATTGGTCACAAAGTCTACCTAAGGGAATCTGAAGAGGCATGGACAGCATAGTTGTATGAATCCCTGTTGTTGCACAAAGTCTGCAAAAGCCAAAAGGAGAACTAGCCCTCTACCCCCACATTGGTATCTCAGAAATCATCTGAGAGAGTTCTCAAGCATTTGCTTTACTCAAGCAACCTGTACCTTCATTTAAGAAAATAGGTAGCTTTGAAGAAATGATACTAATATTAAGGGAATTTAGGAGTCTTCTGAAATAAGAGATAAATTGGAGTCTTCAGTTGGAAAGCATCTAAGGAAATCCAGCATTTACTGAGAAATCTTCAGTGACAGAAGTTACTTGCACTTAGTTCTAAGTGAAAGGAAAGGAAAAGAAGACTGAAGTGAGAAGAAATAGGCATTCCTTTCACTGCTGCATGCCTGCCTCCTAAAGGTTACCTGGTATTTTTGTGTCAAAGACTGAACTGATGTTAATCTTTTACTCTTTAGCATGAAGAGTTTTAGAATTAAAAACGATAAAACAAAGCTACCAACTACTTCTTTTCAAATTTCCTTGAGTGGCAACAATGTTAGCAGTTTTCATAATAATTACACAGAATTTAAGAAACAATGTCATAAAGAGGTTTCTTATCCAGGCTTGGAAACATAATAATCATTTATTCTACCTTTCTTTTTCTCCAATTACATTGAAAGCTACTATTTCTTTAGCACCTTCTAAGTGCCGAGTGCTCTACATACAATGCCTTATTTAATTCTCATAATAGACTGCCTCTCTTCATTCACCTGTCAGATATCTGTGCTCCCTTGATTGAGGATGGCTCTGATGAATTATTGATCAGCAACTAACCCCTGCCAATGTGTCAGCTAGCTAATTTGAAACCCTAGTGTTTAGAGAAAAAAAATCTTTTATTTATTTAGAAGGGATATAACTATAGAAGGGGTCTATGGCAGGAATTTCAGAACAAGTAAATATGATAAAATTTTATTCAGACTAGCCTTTTGAGGGCCCTCAAATTAAACAAAATAGTTGCCCCATCTGCCTTTGTAGAGAAGCAGCCCTGCTGAAAATATGCTCAGAGTGTGGAGTGTTCCCATAGTCTCAGCAATGACACACAAGCACCTGGCTCAGAGACTCTCCATGAATCATCAGGAAGTGCCCTTTGAACAGGTTTAGTTTAGGAAGGTTGCCAGTCCCCATTCCTAAATGCACACCCTTTTCTCTGTCAATAGAAGTAGGGCTGGATTTAGAAAAAAAACATTTGCCTCTGAATATTATGTAACTGGATGTAACAGCTCTTTTGGAAGGAACCTCAATTACCAGCTATGAAGGATGACACAGAAACTCAAGCAATAGCCCTTCCAAGCCTCCTATGAGCGCATTTATAGCAAGAACAGGAGGCAGAATCATGCAAATATATATTATAACATCTATCATGAGGATGTAGTAAAGTATATATATACTATATATATATAGTATATATAGTAAATATAGTCATAGACATATATTTGAGAAAGAAATAGCTCATAGAACATTTTAAAGCACTGGATTGTCAAGTCATATATCCTTGTTTTGCAGAATTGGTATCTTCTAGGACAGGGACCCCTTTGCCAGTCAGGTGAAAACCATGGACCTCTTATTAAGTCCACACTATACTGCGTATTATTTAATAAATATATCACACCCGCACCAACACGTCCCCACAAGAATAGTGTTATGTTTGTTTGTTTTTTTATTTAAATTCAAGCTCATGGACCCCTTATTAAGAACCCCTGTTCTAGGAGCTGTCTTGAGTTATGCAGTTGGGCGAGAAATAACAACATGGAGAATTGATAAAATTTTAAGAAGAGACAGAAAGTAGGATATGAATTTAGAGTGAGTGAGGGGTGGGAGTATGATACTTAAAGAGAGTGGCCAGAGAAGACCTGGAAGAAGTGGTGACATTTAAGCAGAGCCTGGAATAAAGTGAAAGAGAGTCTCTCCTGGCACAATCTCCCAAAGTGGTGCCTTTTCAACAATAGGTAAGACAACAGTGAAAAGACATTAGAGGAAGCAGCGGAAAACGCATAATCGAAGGAACAGCGGTTACAGTGAACAAGGTAGGGTGAAGGAAGTGTTTTTATGTGATCACCCCCTACCCCAATCTATAGCAGCCTGTCCCCTCTCTCCAAGTGTCAGGATATGGTGAAGGCTTGGATCTGGGTCATGTTTCTGGATCCTTTCAATGTCCTGGACACTCTGGTTGGCGAGCACTTTCCACAAAAGCTAATCCAGTGAACATCAGTCTTTTTCCACCAGCCCCAGTCTGGGGAGCTCCTGAATGGTGGGAGGAGGACATTATTTTCTTTCTCCATGGGTGCAGGTGTGGCAGGCAAGTCCTTAACACACCTGTTGCACATGCCTAAGGCTGATTCCAATTAGACTCCTCCTAAAGGAATCAAACAAAAGTTAATGTTGCTGGTACTTTCCTCTTTAGAGGTTCAGCAATTACTCATTTCATGCTAACCCTTCAGTGAGTATACTCCTAGTCAGAGTCACCAAGTTCTGTTCTGATGGGGAATTTCTGTTTAAGGATACTTTTTCCACGGTGTAACCTCTTGATTTGAATGACTTTATATATTCTGTCTCTATCATTGTGTGGCTTCACTAGCACCTAAGGTAACAATCTCTTCTGATACAGAGGAACTTGTTATTAAGATTAAACAGGCTATTTTTCTGAAATTGCAACTTTCTGAAAAGGACTCGGGAGTGGATTTAGGTGAATGACCTGTGAATGATTTTGCCAGGTTAATCCAGCCATGGTCAGGTGGAAAATTTCAAAGGAAGAACCCATAATTGCTTCTGTAAGTCCTCAGGATTCACTGAGTCTGAAACGTCAGTCTGCTTCTCTGCAGATTTCAGCTTACCACAGTGAGGTATAGAATTTTGTCATCACCTTTTCATCACTGTATATCCTCACAAGATATAAACTTTAATATAATTTAATATAATGTATTCTTTGGGGGGGGGTATAATCCTTCCCCACACACACACAGAATACATACTCCTCCTGCTCATTCAGTAATACTTAGCATGTCTATGATTCATTTGAGTGTTCGATCAAGTTCTGGAGAAAGTGCTTTAATTTGGTTTATAAAAAGAACAATAGCTAATGCATGCTATATGCTGAGTGTTCCTCATCAATTATTTTATTTAATCCTCTTAACAACCCTATGAATAAGTAATGATTATCATTAGTTCTATTTTATAGATGAAGAAACTCAGGCTTAATGAGGGTATGTTAAGCACCTAAATTTGCACAGCTGGGAAGTAGTATAACTGGTTAGTGAACTAAAGCAGTATGGCATCAGACTCAAACATCCAAATGCTGTGAAGTACTACTTCCCTTCAGATATTCTCCCAGTTACATTTTGAATCCCCATGTTAGGCACTTGAACCTTTTTGTGTTGTCACACTCTTTCCTATGCCAGCAGGTATTTGTGGGCTAGGTGGGCCCAGCACTGACTCATTCTAGACATGTTTGTCCAATTATACATCACTTCTACCATTGTGGCCTGATATTTTTTCTAATGCTTCTGCATTCACATCATTTATAGAGAAGAAACTCCTTTCTATTGCTGACAATGTCATTGTTCAAAATCTTAAGATCTAGATCTGTGGATATCTCAAGGGTCAGAAATTTTTCCAATAGGATTCCCTACATCATCGCTATTCAAACAAATTTCTTGTCTGTGAACCACTTATTGCCAGTATGTGATGCACTAAAGAGCTTGTGCCAATCTGTAAACCAACTAAATCACTAAGCACACTGTTGTGTTTGGCTGACATTTTTTTCCGTAACAAGATTTTCTTGGTATAGGATGCAGTGAATGGATTTATATTCTGGTGAAAGCCTTTTTTTTTTTTTAATTTATTTATTTTTTATTGTGGGTGAAAATCAAAATTTTCACAATACATACCAATATTTGTAAAATGATATATAAATATACATGCATATATGTGCATTTGCTTACAAAAATGTTATTTATATATATATAAATATATTTTAAGAGGTCCTTAGATTACCTAAAATATTACACGGAACCCACCAGGATTCCCATGTTGCCCACCTCCACACCTCCCACTACATCCCACACAAACATCTCCCACAAGTGTGGCCCACCACCCTCAATGGACTTACACAACTTGGGGACTTGCCACCAACCATAGACCACAGTTCACATCGTAGACCACACTCTCTCCCACACAGTTCTGAGTGGTGTGTGCTGATTTAAAATGGCCTACATCCGTTGCCACAACAGTACTCAGGACAACCTCCAAATCCCAAAGAAGCCCCTGTATTTCAACTGCACATCCCCTCCCTGCCCCAAAAGTGTCAAGTGGCCACTGGCTCCACCTCATTGTTATAATTTCTTCCATTGCTAGAATCACCATATGTGTACAACAGAATACCATCAAGTTCACTCTAGTCCATAGTTCTTCCCCCAATCCTGAGGGGACTGGGATGGTGATGTCCACTCCACCTCCAAGTGAGAGAGGGCTTGTATCCCATGGATATGGTGGGTGGGATGATCCTGCCTGCAGATGCAGGCCCTCTCCATTCCCTGGGATGGCCGTTGCCCATCGTTGTCTCCTCGCCAGGTGACTTGGATGAGTCCATTGAGCTGTAGGGTAGGAGTTGCAGTTCCACCGAGATTCCACGCACACCTGGTACATAGGTAGGCCAGAGGCTCCAGTCTCTGGAAATATACCTAAAAACTCCAGCATCACATATAGGTTTGAACAGAAAGGAGTGATGAATCATGTGCAGGGAGGATTTGTTTGAGTCCAATTCTGTCACTCTCAGGAACACAGATTCCAAAATAGAGCCCACTGATAAGGGGTCAGTCTCTGGGGCTATCCCCCCTTATATAGGACTTGGGTGTCTCCAGAGCTCTCAGGAGCCCCTCTGTGTGGAGTGATAGGCCCTTTGATGTTCTATGAGCTCCTACTGAGGTGTGTGTAAGAGTTACCTCTGGGATGACCTCCCGACTCTCTTTGAAGTCTCTTAGCCACTTGAACTCATTTGTCTTTATCTTTTCCCCCTTTTATTCAAGGTCTTTTTCCAGTTGTGTTGCCAGTTGGCACTTGGTGTTAATCCCTCATTGCCAGGGAGGCTCATCCCCGGGAGTCATGTCCCACGTTGGGGGGAAGGTAATGCATTCATATGCTGAGTTTGGCTTAGAGAGAGGCCACATTTGAGCAACAAGGAGGCTCTAGGTGGCAACCCTTAGGCACCCCATAACAGTAAGCTAAGTTTCAGTTACAAGAGCAAAGACTCATAAGGGTAGTCATCAATAAAAAGAACTCATCAGTGGGTCATCCTCTTTTGACAGACACTGTCCCTGCACTCAGAGGACTGTTGCTGCTCCCTTGGAGACTGTGGCAGAGCTCTCCAGGCTAGGAATTCAGATTCCCTCATTTATTGTGTGATTGTCCACCCATAGTGACCATGCCCCATCTTTTGATCTTTTGAACAATTTTGTATATCTTTCATGTATATTCGGATGAACTAACTCCCATGAATCCCCCCTCCCAGACACTCCCCACCAATAATCCCCTGCAGTGCTCATTGTAACCCTTCTGTGATCCAAATCCTCCATGAACATGTTGTCCATAAAATAATCAAATACACGTTCCGTCCATGCCGTTGATCCGCGCAGATAGATGTCCCAAGCTTCTCACTCCACGCGTGCACAGCACAGGCCCCTGGGCAGGACCCCGTCCACAATCCGCCTTGCTCTGGGAGCTTGCAGTGTGTGCCCTCCTACACTAACGCCATCTTCAAAGCTTTTTATTTCAGCACTTCTGCCACTGATTTACCCTTTAGGCCTTTAAATGTGTAAGCACTATTTTGCACCTATCCCATTTAAATGCACTTCAAGTGAGATTATATCAGGCACATGTATGTCTGCCTCTGGATTTACTTTCTCTCTTTTTGTTCATACATGTATTTCCAAACACAATCGGGTTTTTCAAGCAAACCAGGAAGCTTCAAGTTGTTGCTATGCAGTAAAGCTTTTGATATGAGCAACTGGAAAATGACTGGTGCCACAGGAATATTTTGGCATACACATTTAAAGTAGTAAAACCTAACAGGGAAATAAAAGTGGTCTTGTCTTCCTTATGCACTGGAAAAGGTAAACTCTGAAAACAAAAAATTATCTAGGAGGTTGTCAACTATTATCCTGAAGTCACAGAATGATGGAGTACTGGCATTTATCAGTTAGTCCGTCATTAGATGTGAGGCGCTTCTATTGCGGGGGGTGAACTTGAGCGAGGTCACGCTCCGGATCCAAAGGCAATGCCCAGAAAACTCAGTTGAGAGCTGTCAATCATCAATGCTCCCAGCAACCAGGGAAAGAAGACTTCAGTATTGAAGGGTGGGAATCTGGTCAGTGCACCACAATGTCCACTACTAATATTTTAACATTGGACCACAATTAAAGAGAATTCTCATAGCTCATGATTCATTAGCATAGTTATACCACCCTTTCAGGGAATTTACTATTTGTCTTCGAACATTTGATCCTGTCAGGCCCTTGAAGGTTGTAATTGTGAAGGCTTCATATTATGATTATAAAAATGATTTGGATATAATGGTTACAAGACACTCACACTCCTTCACAGTAACCACACCATCCCCTCAATCTCTAGTCAGTTCAGTCCTGAGCAATGCTAGGACTGATTTGTGTCATTATATAAGACCAGAAACTATCTTGTGAATTCTGAAGCTCCAGTCTGGTTGCATCTAGAGTACATTTGGGAGCCATTTATCAGTTTGTGCTTGGACTTGTTTGGCTAGACTCTTTTACACTTTATTGATTTTCTTTGCTCCCAGCAATTCACTTTAGTTGCTTTTTTTCTCCACCTCAGATCATTTTGTAAATTGCAGTCTTATCATCCATCCACATTTCAGAGGAGAAAAAAGTGTTCCTTTTTCAGTTGATTGCAGAATTCTTCACAGGAAACCATCTAAATTTGGGAAACCATCAATGGTTATGACTGGTTTGAAAAAGGTGACACTCTGGACAAAGTTTGGATGGTCAGTGCAAGGTAAATAGGGAGCTAAGCAGCTCTATTAAGAAGTGACAGGAATGTTGGTGGGTGTGGGAGAGTGAGGTAAAAATGAGGTGAAGAGAAAGGGTCTCAGAAACATCGTAGAGAGTGTGAAGCCTGACATGTACCAGCAATGAAAATTTTCTCATGGTAGAAATGATAGAGAAAATGTATTTGAAGAACCTTTAAGTACTAGGATTTGACATTTTTTAAAGGTTTTTGCAACTCTGCACTGTGATGTAACTCTCCTTCCTGTTGTCCCAAACCTTCAGCAAAGTCTGGTACACACACACTTTGAGGTTGTAGTAGCTTGTGGAATGAAGGAGGATGGATGGTGTCAAGCTGGACCAACCAGCATTATGGCCCACACGGGACTTGAAACAGAAACTGGAGGCCATGAATTGAATGGGAACATGAACTCAGAGCAGAAGGGAGAAGGAGAAAAGTCAGTCTTGTCAATCATTGTCAAAGATATTGGCAATGCTATCTTCAAAGTTAAATGGCGATCTGAGCCAATTTTTACTTACTTTGCCATTTTTACTTAAACCTTGAAGGACAACACTTATTAAGATTTTTCTCTGTCTCACACTATGAGGCCCCTACTACCATTGCTACCTTATTCTCTTCCTCAACCTCCTTCCATTTTCTTCTTCTTTGGTGCACTTCCCTTGCATAAAATATTTACTGCCATGTGGAGCCTTGTGCCCTGGACCCAGAACTTAGGGTGGTAATATTTCAACTCCAGTTCAAATTAATGGTGAATATATTTTTTAATTAACTGGAAAATCTAATTTCTATTTATAGTAAATTGACCAACCAGCAAAAGTTAAAACATTCTGAAGCAAACACAATTCATAACTTAGAAAAAATAGTCTTTCTTTAAAATTTACAAAATTCTTATTTTTCTTAAAATGTACCTACCATCAAATTTCTTCTGATCTGTAGGTGTATTCTGTGGTTTTCTAGTGATAACTGAGGTATATGGTCATGATACTTTCTTCATATCCCTGTAATTTCTCATGTTTAAAGCATTTATTCTCATTATCTCACTGTCCTTTTTAATAGTCTGAGTGTGATCTGACCATTGCCAAATCCAATGTGTAGTGATGATAATGCTTTCACATGCATTAATGATTTATGACCAAGCAAAAAATGTGAGAAATGTTGAAACTAAGAGAAGGAACATATTTGAGAAGTAACAATATGGAGACAGTTCTCTAAATACTCATCCTTAAATTTGATCAAGGACTGTGCCTTTGCACAAAAAGGCTTATGGTTTGCTTATCACTGGCCTACATAAAGATCACCTACATATTGATTTTATATTTTAAGGGCTAAACATGGTTGTTTTAAATATGATTATTGCTCTCATTTGCCCTGAATTTCTCCTTGACCTATTCATATTATTGTTAGGAGCTAATATTTTAAGGAAGAGAAACTTTATCTTACATTCAAAAGCTAAAACACAGGCAAAATCAATGTTACGAGGATTTTATGTATCTATTGCTAGGCAGTCACTGTTGTTTAACAATACAGTGACCCTTATCATAGAGATGTGACAACAATTTTTTTATATATGCCTGTATTTGTAAAACATTTTAAAAATGAACACATTTAAAGAACTGCCCTATCATTTCCAAAAACAAAATATCTGTCTATGCATAATGAGATTGGTACTGAAACATATGCTTAATTAATATTTTATAAAAACATTTAGGAGGAAATAGAACATTAAAAATATACTATACTTATGTAACCACTTTAAGTTCAGGGAATTTAACACTGACACAATGTTTAAGTGAATATCCTGTTCTTAGGGAATGTACATGGCAGTAATAAATGTTAAAGGAGAATAGTGCATACAACTTACACTCAAATGTTCAGAAAATGAATGGATGGATAGATAAATAGATAGATAGATAAATATGGCAAATGTGGCAAAATATTAAAATTGGTAGATCTGGATACCTGGAGTGGCAGGGGTATATTGGAGTTCTCTATGAGGAGTTTGTATTATTTTTATAACTGTCCTATCTATAAATTTGAAAGTATTTCAAACTTAAAAAATAAAAAGTCAGAAAATATACTACAAAAATATTTTTAAGAAAGAGAAAAGCAAGAAACTAAAAATATGTTAAAAACCAATTTCATGATCTTTGCTTTAACTATCAATGCTAATAAAAACTACTCAGAAGGGAAGCGGCTGTGGCTCAATCAGTAGGGCTCCCGTTTACCATATGGGAGGCCCCGGGTTCGGTTCCCGGGGCCTCCTGGTGAAGGCAAGCCCGCCCCCACGGCGTGGTTGGCTGACCCAGCGAGCACAAGCAGCAAGGGGGGCGATAAATGAATAAATAAAAAAAATCTTTAAAAAAAAAAAAAAAAAAAACTACTCAGAAAAATCACAGATGAGAGAGAAAGCAATTTGATGGAAAAGAGTATAAAATGACTAAGACCTTAAGCACAGTGAGTCTTAAACTTTATCCTAAACAGGAGGAAAATGATGTAGGTGTTCTGGTCAAGTGAGAGTTACCACATATATAATACAAGAGTTATATATTAGAACACAATATGATTTGGAACACTAAACTCTACCAAAAATAATCTAACATATTTTTTTTGATGTCTCAGAAAATATATTGGCTTATTTTAAATAAGTCTCTTAATGAACAATTCTTATTGTGGCCTAGAGTGAAAATGATCTTTATCTAAGTTTTCTCATTTTTACAAATCTGAATGAAAGAGCTTATCATACAGCCAATATCTGACTTACAAACAGGTAGTATTTCAAAATTTGTTTCATTGTCAGTTGTTTGAATTACAAATATACTTGCAAAAAAATTATAGATTTCTGCTTCTACCCAAGATTTATTCTCCCACCTAAAACAATCAAAACACCAACAAAATATATGTAACAAATGGTTTGGAAGACACTGAACTTCTGGCAACAAAGGACAATGATCCCTGAGCAATGAGAAATAGATGGGGTGAGCCCTAGAACTGCCTGGAGAGAGTTTCCAGATTGAAGTGCTAAGGGAGGGGGAACCCATGTAAATACTGGTGGAATTCCAGAATTGAGGAGACGGAACTGAGATTCTGGAGAAACCAAAGCAGCTAGAGTTCTTAGGACAGGGTACCATAGAGTAGAGAGCTGCACACAAAGAGAAAATACTAATATCCAATAATCTGCAGAGTATTTCCCTTGAGTATCTTTGAAGTGATCATTGTAAGCATATGAGGAAACTTCTGAGGCTTGGGAAAGAAAAAGTTAAATGATTAAAAGTAACAGTGCCCAATGATCACACACAGCTGAGAATAGTACCTGTTCCCACCAACCAAACTGAGAAAATTCTTTAAAATTGAGGCACAAGGGGTAGAGTACACACAATTGCTTTGCCTCTGTAATGGGGAATAATTAGCCCAAGAAGGAGCATTTCTTTGATCCCTAAGCAAATCTTAAAAGCAACATCAACACAGATCAAACAGTTTCCCTTGAAATTTAACTATATCCCAGCACAAATCTCAAGAATATTTCTAGAAATACAAACATCTAACACCCAATAAGGTAAAATTCACAGTGGCTGGAATGCAATCAAAAGTTACCAGGCATGCAAAGAAGCCGGGAAATATGAATCATAAAAGGGAAATAAATCAATTTTAGAAAACCAACCTAGAACTAACACATTACTTAGCAGACAGGGACACTAAAATTATTATTATAACTGCATTTCCTGTGTTCAAAAAGTTAAGTAGAGACATGGAAGTTATTTAAAAGATCCAAATCAAACTTCTAGAGATGAGAAATAAAATTTGTGAGATAAAAAATACATTGGATGGAATTAATAGAGAAGAAAAGATAAGTATACTTTAAGACCTAGCAACAGAAACTATCCCAAATGAAATACACAGAGAAAATAACATCAAACAAAAATTAAATAAAGCATCAGTGAAATGTGGGACAATTTTAAGTGACCTAATATGCATGTAATTGGAATCACTGAAGTAGAAGAGAGAGAGTGCAGAATTGAAAATTTTTGTAAGAAATAATGCCCCAAATTATTCCAACTTTAGTGAAAATTATATACCTTCAGAGTGAAGAAACTCAATGACCCTCCAACCCACCCCAAGCATCATATGAAAAAGAAAATTACACCAATGCACACTGTAATGAATTATCTCAAAATCAATGAGAAGCAGGAAAATTTAAAAGCAGCAAGAGGGAAAAAGATATGTTATGTACTGAGAAATAAAGAAGGACTATGGCAGATTTCTCATCAGAAATAATGCAAGCAAGAAGATAGTGGAGCAACTGCTTTATTGTTTTGAAAGAAAAAAAAAAAAACTCAACCTAGAAAATATCTTTCATAAACAAAGGCGAAATAAAGACTTTTCAGATGTGCAAAGAATGAAAGAATTTATCACAAACAAAACTGCACTAGAAGATATGTAAAGAAAGAAATTCAGATAGAAGGGATATGATACTAGAAGGAAATCTGGATGTACAAAAAGAAATGAAGAGCACCAGAAATCATGATTACAAAAATAAATAAATAAGAATTCCTCTTATTTTAATCCCTTTAAAATATGTGACTGTGTAAACAAAAGGAAAACTAAGGTTTATAAGGTTTGTAACATATGTAAAAGTAAAATGCATAAGGCCAGGGCAGAGGTAATAGATGTATATATCATTATAGACTTTTTCTTGTATTATGCATGAAATGGTATAACATCACTTGAAGGTAGATTCTGATGAGTTAAAGATGTACACTATTGACCCTAAATCAACCACTAAAATAACAACAACAAAAAAAGATTATACCCAATAAGCCACAGTTAAAATAGAAATGGAACTATATAAATTATTCAATTAATCCAAAGAAGGGAGAAAAAATGGGAAAAGGGAACAAAGAACTATGGGCAAATAAAAAACAAGTAGCAACATGATAGATTTAAACCTAACTGTATTAACAATCACAAAAATATAAATGTTATAGACACCCCAATTAATAGGCAGAGGTTTTCATATTGGCTTAAAAAGCAGTACCCAACTATATGCTGTCTTTAACAAATATACTTCAAATATAAAGACACAAATAAGATACAAGAACGATGACAGTGAAAGATATACCATGCTAACACTAACCAAAAGAAAGCTGGAATAGCTGTATCAGTATCAGATAAAGTAGATTTCAGAACAGACTACTACCAAGTACAAAGAAGATTATTCCATAATGAAAAGGGGGTCAAATCAACAAGAGGACATAACAATCCTAAACATTTAAACACATAAGAGAGCTTCAAACTATATGAACAAAAACTGATAATTGAATTGTAGGAAGATGGCATCGCACTAACAGAGTTCAATGCTCTCACAAAAACTACAAAGAAAAAGCCAAAAGCCATCCAAGGAACCTGCTTTGGGGGTCAGCAGACCAGGACAGTGCTACACAACTCCCAGGAGGGTGAGGGACAGAGAAAGGAAGAAGCTGAAATAACAAACATGAGTTACCAAGCCTTCCTGTCAGCCAAGAAGGGCTCCCCTCCCCTACCTTCAAGATATTAAGCTGGGGTGAAACACCTGGCTCAAAGCAGCCGACTGAGCCAGGAACAGACATTTTCCTCCCTGTCAGCTGATTCAAAGGAAAAGGGAGGTGAGATTGGGGTGTTTTTCTTCAGTGAATTCAGCCAATAGAGACTTCTTTGAACCTACAGTTTGGAGATTCAACACTGGAATACGGTAAAGCCAAGACTTTACCTCTGTGGAAAGGTGCGCTGGCTAGCACCATCTGCTGGCCAGTCTGGAAATTGCATGGGTGAAAACTGTTCACACTCTCTGTATCTAACCCCTGGGAGAAAATCTGCACCCCACTAGTGAGGCTCTAACCCGATTTTGGAAACTTAAGCTGGGCAATTTTAAAGACTGAGAATAAGTTGAACCAAATATCAAAGAAGAGCTGTGAATAAAAACAATAGGCAAGAAAGAGAAATTAGCCAGCAGAGTAAATTCACCACAGAGTAAATTCAACAACCTGTTCAGATGCCTAGACATCAGCAAAAAATTACAAGCCATACTAGGAAACAGGAAGAGATGGCCCAGTCAAAAGAACAAACCAAATATCCTGAAGAGGTATAGGATTTAATACAGTTAATCAGTGCTAATCACACAATTCTCTTAAATCACTTCAAAGAATTTAAAGAAAATGTGACTAAAGAAATAAAAGATATTAGAAAGAAAGTGGGAGAACATAAAGAACAATTCAAAAGAATGCAAAGAAAAGTAACAGACCTCTTGGGAATGACAGAAATGATTAATGAAATTAAAAATACATTAGAGGCACATAAGAGCAGATTTGAATTGCTTGAAGACAAAATTAGTGATTTTGAAGACAGAATATTTAACTTGAAAAGACAGGAGAACAGAAAGAGAAGAGAATGGAAAAAATGAAACAGAGTATCAAGGAACTGAATGACAATGCAAAATGCACAAATATTCACATTATTGGAGAAGAGAACAGAAAAAGGGTAGGAAGAATATTTGAGGAAATAATGACCGAAAAATCCCCAACCCTTATGAAGGACATAAATATCAATATCCAAGGAGGACAACACACTCCAAACAGAATAAATCTGAATAGACCTACCCTGAGATGCCTCTTATTCAGAATGACAAATACCAGAGATAAAGAGAGGATTTTGAAAGCATCAAGAAAAAAGCAAAGAATCGCATTCAAGGGAAATCTGATTAGATTAAGTGCCGACCTCTCATGGGAAACCATAGAGGAGAGAAAAAGTAGTATGGAATATTTAAGGTACTGAAAGAGAAAAACTACCAGCCAAGAATTCTGTATGCAGCAAAGCTGTTCTTCAAAAACAAGGGTGAGTCCAAAGTCTTCACAGACAAACAAAAACTGATAGAATATGTTACCAAAAGACCAGATTTGCAAGAGATACTAAAGGGGATGCTGCAGCCTGAAAGGAAAAAATAAGGGTGAGAGATTTGGAGAAGAGTTTAGAAATGAAGGTTATTAGGAAGGGTAAACTAAAAGATAAGACAGACAGTAGAACAATATGACAACAGAGAGCCGAAGGACAAAATGGATGAAGTGAGTAATGCCTTTACAGTAATCACATTGAATGTTAATGGATCAAACTCCCCAATCAGAAGACACAGACTGATAGAATGGATAAAAAAATATGAGCTGCCTAAATTTTGTCTACAAGAGACCTACCTCAGTCATAAGCACACAACCAGATTAAAAGTGAAAGGTTGGAAAAAGGTATTCCACGCAAATACTAACCAAAAAAGAGCTGGAGTTGACCAAATAAATGTAGAATAACATTATAGTATATGAACAATAATTACTCAATGCAACTGGCAAATTGTTCCTATGATCAGTATTCTGATCAGTATTGTTTTTCATTCAAAATAAACACTTGCTTTTAATTGAGGAGGGCTAGAGAAGAGATATATTTTTGGATACTCATACTCTTTAATTAAAATAATCTATCTGCATCAATAATGATTTAGAATGACTATTGCTGAACAATATTTTAAGTTTTACTGCCTCATAACATAATGAGTTGGCAAATTGTTATCTGCTGTAATTCATTCCAATAACATGTGAAGAATTCTAAAATCGGAATTTGATTATCTAGAAAGATTATGGCTTAAATGGAACTTAAATAACTAAACCAATAATCTATTTCATTCTTAGAGATTATTATGTCCAATAGTTAGAGCTGTAATATAAAAATTGGAATTATTTTGTAACTAATTTCTATTATATTTGAATGATTATGTACATTTATAAATGTTTGTTTCTATGCTATCTATTATTTCATAATTGATTATATTAAATCTAACCTGGCCTTGTACTCTTTTTTAAAATTTGTAATTTTTTTCAATCTATTTTTCTATTTATTTGATAATTTTATAATAAAGGACTTTTTAACAGTTAAAAAAAAAGCATCTGGTATGTGCAGTTATCTCAATATAACTGCTTAATAAACAAATAAATAATTGTGCAAGAATAGCCAGAAATAGCAGCTATGTACAGCAGGGGAAACAGATAGATTGAGAGGTGAGGAATTTTTTTGTTTGTCTATTTTTGTTTATTATTATTTAGAAATAATGAAAATGCTTTAATAATGATTGAAGTGATAAATGCACAACTATGTGATTATACCAAATACCATTGATTGTACACTTTGAATAAATTGTATGCTTTATTAATATATATCATAAAATTGATTTGTTTAAAAAGATCTGTCAGTGTTATTCCTCATATCAACAATTTAAAGAAGAAAAAAACACATAGTCATTTCAATAGACTTAGAAAAAGTATTTGAAAAAATCCAATATCCATTCCTGATTTAAAACAAACAAAACAAAAACAAACAAACAAAAAAACTCTTAGCAAAGTAGAAATAGAAGGGAACTTCCCACACAAGTTATATAATGGTGGTTAATTTGCCAAGTAGTTCACAAGTCTATTGAATCCTTGTATAAATCATTAATCCCTATTTTAAGAAATTGGAGGCAGCACTGTTGAAAATCTATAGTCTGGCATTTCAGTTCCACATATTCCTTCAGCACCAGAGTCCCTTGGGTATAAGCTGGCAGCTGTCCCAGCCAGCCTGGGTTTGTCTATGAAATTCAGTCACACCAAAGTGTAAACAATTAGTACCAGCTCAGGCTTGACTATGATAAAGGGGTGAGGACAAGAGACCATGGAACGCCTATAGAGGAGATGGGAGAGGCAATGTGACTTTGTTACCTTTTAAATCCTATTAAGGGATTTCTTTGCCCCTCTCTGTCCCAGAATAAAACCAAAGTTTCAGTGTGTTAAAACCCATGGAAGAAGAGAATATAGAGGAAGAGAACTTTTCCAGGCTTCACCAAACCTGAATGGGCAAGGATCTACAGACATCGAGAACGTGGGAAAAGGAGTTCCACTGTAAGGTTTTCATTCCATGAACCAAATCACTTCTTTGTACTCACCGTCTCCTGAATCCAAAGCCGATTTCTCCTTATGGTTTGTGCTGCCCTGGAGGAGCTAGCCAGTTGTCTTGCAGTTTGGAAACCTGAGGGAGACACAATTTTTAGTTCTGGATAAGGGCCCTCATAGTCCTTCACACTCCACACTTAACCCCAGAATGAAAGAGAGAGAAAATATGACATTACATTTCCAGTTTGCTTCTCTTGGTTAAGTGCTTACATCTGAGTACGTGATCCACACCCTTATGCCTACCTGGCCACACATATGGAAGACTCTTTCTGCTTCAGCTAGGAATGCCACACAGTTCAACCACATTACTCTTCCCTGGGCTTCTCCTCTCCTCTCTCATCTGCTGACTTGGGTAGTAAGAAACCAGTGATGAGTGCATCATATATATACTGTATCACACTGAGATAGATTTCTGGATCCTACAGACAGAGGGAATCAGGTAAGGGGAGAATGCAGAACAAGAGATCCCATGTAAAGGAGTAACAAACTTATCTGCTTCATTTTCTGACTAAGCACAGATAACTGGACACTGTGCACAGAAGCCAGTTAAGGAGTTGCATTGTCAAAGAGGCAAATGCTCTCACAAGCTGAGACTGCATGCTATCCCCATCTCCCTCCTGTCCTTCCTTCCACTCATATTGATTGAGCACACACTGTATACAGCACTGTGCTAGATTCTGGGGATACAATGACAAGTGTTGCATCCCTCAAGGATCTTAAAATCTAGCAGAGGCAAAAAGATGATGACATGTGTAGGCAATAAGCAGTTACCAATGCAATGATTGAAAATATTATAGGAAATAATTTTGCTGAGGAAAAGAAGCCAAACAAAAAAGAAGAGATACTGTATGATTCTATTGATATATATATATATATTACAATATTTTTTCCTAGAAAATGCACATCAATCAATAATGACCAACAGTAGACCAATGATTGCTGCTCAAGGGTAGAGTGGTATATTAGTCAGCCAAAGGGGTGCTGATGCAAAATACCAGAAATCTGTTGGCTTTTATAAAGGGTGTTTATTTGGGGTAGAAGCTTACAGTTACCAGGCTATAAAGCATAAGTTACTTCCCTCATCAAAGTCTGTTGCCACGTGTTGGAGCAAGATGGCTGCCGACATCTGTGTGGGTTCAGGCTTCCTGGGTTCCTCTCTTCCCAGGGCTTGCTTCTCTCTGGGCTCAGCTCCTCTACTAGCTCTACAAGGCCAGCTGTAGACTATCAGGCGAATGGCTTGTTTCTCTTTCCCGGGGCCTTTTCTCTTTCCTCATGACCAAGCTCCTCTGTGTGCTTACTTCCCAGGGCTCCAGCTCAAAAACTCCAAACTCCCTTCTGTGCGGTGCAGTTTCTCTGAGTCCCCACCCACCAAGGGGGAGGGGATGCAATGTCCTGCTGACGTGGCCCAATCAAAGCCTTAATCATTATTTGATCAAGTAAAAGTAAAATCTCTGAATCCAATATACTCTAATATGCCCAGAGGAAAAGACCAGTTTACAAACTTAATCCAATATTACTTTTTGGAATTCATCAATAATATCAAACTGCTACAGGTGGTAAGGAGGGAAGAATTACAAAGTAGGACAAGCAAACTTTTAAGTGTGATGACTATATTCATTATTCTGATTGTGAGGATGGTCTCATGGGTCTATACATATGTAAAAACTTATTAAAATGTACACTTTAAATATGCGCAATTTATTTTATAGCAATTACAGCTCAACAAAGCTGTTAAAATATATTACAGGTACAATGTACATACATGTTAAGGAATGGTTATTTTTTTTTCCTGCAGAGGATGAGATATTCTAGAGAGACTTCTGTTTTAGTTTCCTAGGCTGCTCAAGCAAATACCATGAAATGGATCAGGTTAAAAAATGGGAATTTATTCACTCACAGAAGATACATATAGGTTGGATGTTTGCTGTAAGGTCTCAACTCCTTTCCAGTATCGCTCTTTGCAGGGCACCTTCTCCCCAGGTTCCATAAAGTACTTCCTCTCCTCTCTACTTCTGTTCTAGAGGTGGTAAGGATTCCCTGTGCCATGGGGTACTGCACTATCCCCTTTGTTTTTCCACATCTTTCTTGCCCCTTTATAAATAGTTCTTTTATTAATATCATCTCAAATTACACAATTTGAATATGCCCTCTGTTTTCTGTGAAGCCTCTACCTGCTACAGAGAGCCACAATTGTAATTTGTGAGGGTGGAAGCAGAGAAAAAAACAGATCCCAACTGGGCTCTCCTTCCTCCCCACAATCCCCTTCTGTTGCCCCTCATCAGCCAAACCCAGCCAGAAGCCAGAGAATAAAAGGACATTCATTCAGATCAACCTTCTCAGCCTCAGAGCAGTGTGGAAAATGAATCTGGAAAGACAGGTAGATAGTATGTAGTATAATCTCCATTATAGCCTGCTTTCTCTTTTCCTAGTCTAGGACCAAAAGATGCAAAATATACAGAAAGAGCACAAATTTGTGTTTTTCTTCTGAAAAACAACAATTATTTTAGACTTTAACTTCTCACTATAAACCTTAGTCTTCACTCTAATTGGACAATTTCCATTTGGAAATCTGTTAGAGAGGGTATTAATTTGACTAACTTATAGCCCAGGGGTTGGAAAACTATGGCTAGCAGGTGAAATCTAGCCCCTCCTTTTTTATACAACCTACAAGCTATGAATGCTGTTTTGCATTTTCAAACGGTTGAAAAATCAAAACAAGAATTTTTTGTGGAACTAAAAATTGCAGGAAATTCAAATTCAATGCCCATCAATAAAGTTTTACTGGAACACAGCCATGTATTCTTGTCTAATGGCACAGTTGAGTAGTTGCTCAAATAACTTTAAATTATTCACTGGCTGGCCCTCTACAGAAAAAGTGTGCTGACCCTGCCCTCGGCTAACCAGCTGGGGATTTGGAGCCCCACTCACCTGGAGCCAGACGCTGGTACTGCTTAGATATGTCATCCTAGCGAGTTAATTAGTTTCTCCAACCCTCAATTTTCCAGTTTCCTCCAGACAAAATAGGAGTTATAATGTCTACTTTATAGGGTGACTGTGAGAATTAACTATTGGAATGGAGTTAGAATATCTAGCACAGAGACTGACACAAAAAATTATTTCTGACCCTAAATGAATAATGTAAGTGAATATGCCATGCAACACCAAGCAGTGCAAGGCTCCATATCCTTCTCCTTATATACCATTTCATGTCATCATATACTAAACATATATGTATCTTGCCCATAATTTCACTTTGTATCAGAGGAGAATTACTGCTTATCTAAAGCTATCGCTTTCCTATAGATCCCATCCCTTTTCAACCTGCTTAGATAATGATAATAATTCTTAATCAATATTCTGCTTTTTAAAAAATCACCTGGATATTAAAACAAATTCTCTAATGTGAAATCTGCATTTTAAAAATTAAGAAACATTAATACAGAAGTCTCCCTTTTCCTTCACACCCACTCTGTCTCCCTCTTGCTCTCTCTCTTCTCTTTCTCTCTCTCTGCCGCCTCACAGTAACACACACACATACACACAAACTCCCTTTCTAACATTTTCAATCTCTCTTTTTTCATGGACCCCTTCTTTCCTATCAGTACCCTTTATCTTAAAAGCATAAGATAGAACTTCTATTGTCATAATATTCCAACTTTTCTTCTTTTTAACACCACACTCCTCACATATGTAATCTGTAATGAACTATTTTGGGAACTTATGGTATCACTAGTATATCTGTAATTTCCTGTATCACCTCTCACTTTTCATATATATCTTCTGTTAGTTTCTATTCATCTTCTCTCCATCTAACATAGAGCTTTCTTCCCTGCATTTTACTGCCACATAGTCCCTCACCTCAGTGATCTCATCTACCCCAGTCAGAGCCATCTGTAGGGAACTGCATAGTGGAAGGCTTCCATGCTTTTACTACAAAGCCGTGGAGCCAAAATTCACTGTTTGCAGACATGATTCCTAGGTGTTGGTGATGATAGAGATGAAGAAGTAAGATTCCTCCTTCCCCTGCCTGAGTTCTGGACAAATTAAAGCTAGGCACAGAGAACTCAAACAGAAAGAAAGCAAAATACCATCTTTATTAACAATAAGGTTAAGTGTGGAGAATGTGGCTTATGTGTGCAGCCAAGTAGGCTTTGCAATGGCAAACCCATGAGTTAGACAGATTCACACTGCCAGTTACAGGCATTGCTGGAAAACATAGAAATGGGGAAGAGCTCCTCCTGACAACTTAGAGTCTACTCAAGAAGAAATACTCTTTACCTAATTTTAATCATCACAGGAGAACAAATTACAATGTGGAAGTTCAACAACACTGGGCAACGGCTATCATGTTATACTGGACTTGGTAACAGTGAAGCATGAAAATGGAAAAATCTGCCTGAGGAAAAGATATTTCAAAATGTTTAGAGAGAAAAATACTCTTATAAAGATATTTGCCTTGAGATGGTTGGGATGATTTGGAGTAGATAAGAGAAAGAATCTTAAGTAAATAATAAGGAAAAATGCTACGAAACTGTAGGCAGCTAAAGAAACCTTCTAAAAGGGCTAGGAAAAATAATGAAATGTGGGGGCACACTTTCCTGGCTTTAACCAAAAAATTAGCATGAACCTGAAGAAATAGTGTCAGGAAGACTAAGGCTCTCACTGAGCAAGATGAGGCTTAAAGTGCCAAAGACAACAAAAGGAACTTTAAAGATGTGTTCAAAATAAAATAAAGAAGTAATAGTCCTGGGGAAGATGATGAAATGTTCACAGGTTACCAAGAAAAGGAACCTGACTTAACATTACTCTTGGGAAAGTCATTTTACTTCACCATGATGCAATTTTCTGCTTCCTCAGTAAATGAAAAGGTGTTAGACACCGAGGTCCCATTCAACTTAACTTTATTTCTGATAATCATAAAGAAACATAATCTTCAAGCTAGGAAGGAGAGTTTATATACCAACAAGCTTTCATAACCATAGACAGTGAAAAAAAGTATGCTGAATTTTTAAAAAGCTAACTACATCTCTAACGACCCTCAAGATAAGGCATGTCACACACTAACTTCATTTCTACTGATGGGTTGATAGAGAAATGTCATTGATATAAAAACATCTTGATTTCAACAAAATGTGTGATGAGTCCTTCAAGGATGTAATTTTGGATAAGTAACAGTTGGAGAATGGGAAGAATGATGAGAGTGGAAATAAAACTGAACAATAATAACAATACACATCTTATTATTCTAGCTGTGTGATTTTATAAACATTACTAAATCTCACTGGATCTGTTCTCTCATGGGTTAATAAAAAGCAAGCAGTTGAGCTATATAATTCTGAGCTAATTTCCCACTTTCACATTCAAAATTTCTAAAGTTCTTGTAATTTTATATCCACATTTAGGGAAATTTTAGGAGTTCTTAACAAGATCTTCTCTCGGTTTTGCACTGCTCTAGATTTTTATCACAGACTTGGATGAAGATGTTGAAGGCCTGCTCATGAAATTTACAGAAGACCCACACCAGGATTGGGTAACTAAAATGATAGATGGAAGGGAAGCACATGGGGCTCAGGCGACTGAGCTTCCACCTACCACATGGGAGATACAGGTTCAATTCTGGTGCCTCCTGGAGAAGACGTGCAAGACAGTGAACTGATGCGACAGGCTGGCGTGGCAAGCTGATGCAGCAAGATGATGCAGTGAGATGACGCAATCAAGAGACACAGCGAGGAAACACAATGAGAGACACAACAAAGCAGGAAGCGGAGGTGACTCAGGCATCTTCCTCCCACATGGGAGAGCCCGGGTTCAGTTCCCAGTGCTCCCAAAAAGAGAAGACTAGCATACAACAAACAGACACAATGAATGCAAACAACATGGGGGTGGGGAAAAATAAATAAATAAAATAAATCTTTAAAAAAATAAAATAAAATGATATATGGACGAATCCAGTGTTAGAAGAGTCTCAGAAGAATAAAGCATTTAGAACACATTTGCTCTAGAATGAGAATATCTAGTTAAGCAGCAGTTTATGTGTGTGAGAAAGCAATAGTGACCTCAAGTTTGATATGAACTAATAGTGTGATATGAATGCAGAGAAAGATAAAAAAAAATCACACCATATTGTCAATGTTTATCAAGAACCTTAAAAAAGTGCATCCCTTTAACCACAAATTTCCACTTCTAAAGGTTCAGTCTAAAGAAACAATATATATTCCTAAGTATTTGCTACAAAATATTTCTTGCCAAACTGTTTTTAATGACCTAAAGTTGAAAAATATTTAAATATTCAACAATAAGGAGAGGATCTGGTTGAATAAATTGTACCAATCCATTCAACAGATTCCCATAAAACCAAAAAAAAAAAAAAGGAGTTTATATATCATTTTAGCTATATGTAATTATTCATATATGCATATATATGAATATGGAAAGATGGTCATGATAAATTGTTAAAATAAAAAAACCCAGGTTTACAGAACAGTATATCCAGTATGAAAGCATTTTTGAAAAATAAAAATGAATATATAATAGGTTGTCTCAGAATTCCAGATTTATGTATGTGGGACATCTTTCCAGGTATAGACTGACATTAAACCACTTATTTTTTTTTTTCACCAGTATACCATGGAACAATGGTGGATTATAGTTGTATAGATATTTGTTGGTTTTGAACAATCTAGCATCAATTTTCCATTCCTTTGGTAACAGTGATCAAATTCCTTCTGAGATCCACACACTCTCTCACTCTCATCACCTGTGTGTTAGGTAAAACCAGTCTTTTCTATCCCCAGCTCTAGGAGTTGCCATGTGACTCCAGCCTAAGCTAGTTGGACCTTTCATTTCCCTGACCCTGATGCTTGGCTCAGGAATTGTCATGGAACTGATTTTAGTCAAATAGTAACCTCCTGCCTGAGGCTGGGAGAAAAACCCCCTTTTTCACTGAATTTTAAACTGGAAGGATGTTGTGTATAATTATGGCAGCCATCTTTCTACCTCAACAATAGAATCTGTGCAAAAGTGAAAAAAAGCAGAAAGGAAATAGAGCTTTGATATGCGGGGAGAGAATCCAGGCCCTGAAGTTGTCATTTGAGTCTCTGTGTACAGCTTTACCTGGAATCAGTTTATCTCACACCCCAGAATTTTCAGCTCTTTAAATTCCCCTTTGGCTTTACTAATTTGAATGGAACATTCAGGTTCTTATAAACCTAAGTGTTCTAACAACACAGTGGAGTTAACTAACAATAAATTTAGAGTTCACTGTAAGTCCGAGCTCACTATCACAGATGCCAACGTCCCCTTTGACCAGCTCCACCCACTAACTTCAGAAACTCTCCCGTGGAAGGAGTTGGAGTCACCTGGGAATCCAAGTGAGACAGATTTACTCCTTTAGGGGGTGAGGCGAAATATCAAGGTGATCCCTAGAGTTCATAGCTATCCTAGTAGAGGAGGCCTGGAAGAAAGTACAATGGGAAGTCCCCAGGCATTAAAGTAAAGGCCTGTTAACTAGCACAGGAGCACCCAACGTCATCACTCTCCTAAATCCCAATACCAAGTTGCCAAAGAAGTCTTGCTTTTCCCAAACGTATCATCTTTCCTTTTGAACTGTCCTCTCCCTTCACACCTCTTTCACCATACTTCATCCACTTATTATCTACTCTTTGGACTATAGCAATAGCAATCTAAATTGTACTCTAATTTTCTCTTCACAGGCCTACAAATCTTTCACTTTCTTCCAGATTAGTTTTTGCAGTACCTCACACTTATCATGGTACTTACTGGCTTGAAAAGCCTACTAGCTCCCTTTCCTATGGAATAAAATCTAAATCCCCCAGTTTGTTAATCAAAGCATTTAATGAATGAACTCTAATTTGTTTTTCCAGAATGATTTACAATTTCCCTAAATCATCCCTCTGCTTCAAACATCTTTTTCTACCCAAATATTTTCAGCCTTTTTATCTTTAAGGCCTACTTCAAATACCATCCCCGTCTTGTAGCTTGCACTGATCTACCCTCAGTCAAAAGGTAAATATTTCCTTCTCCAAGATCCTGTATCATTTTCTCTCCTGTTACTCTTACCAATTCCTTCACATTTTTATAGATATATGAATTTTGCTGACTTTTCCTAACAAATTATATACGATGTAATAAGACTTTACATTATATTTAAAATACTTATTTGCGCACCGAAGATGTGTCAGGTGATGGGATACCACAGATGTACCTGCACCTATGCTCTCAGGACTTAAATTAGCATGGAAGACTGACAATAAACAAGTGACTAACAAGTGGTTGATTAATTAAAAGTATGGTAAGTGCTTAGAAAAAGAGTATACAATGTTGTACTAATAGATAGAAAGAGGACATACCAGATAATATTGTTTCATTATCTAAAACACCCTTCCATGTTGGAAGGATGAGAATCCCAGTGGGTTCCGTGTAATATTTTGGGTAATCTAAGCACCTCTTAAAATATATATATAAATAACATTTTTGTAAGCAAATACACATATATGCATATATATTTATAT
>JAKSZT010053770.1:7159498-7270682 GCA_026826555.1 Tolypeutes matacus | reverse complement strand
ATAACATTTTTGTAAGCAAATACACATATATGCATATATATTTATATATCATTTTGCAAATGTTTGTATGTATTGTGAGAATTTTGATTTTTACCCATAATAAAAAATAAATAAATAAATAAATAAATAAAAATTAAAAAAATAAAATAAAACACCCTTCCAAAATGGAGCTGTCTTCAGTCTGGATTAAAAAGTGTCTGCTTATTTAGTGGGATCTATTTTCCTTGATTTATAGCATGCTCTAGATATTGTTAGTAAAGACGATGATATCTAAGGTGCAAAATAGGAAATTAAATTTTCACTTCTGGGCAAGTATAAATGACTAGTTTAGCCACAAACCTAAGGCAGAAGTGTAATATTGCCTTTTTCTTCCCTGTTGTTTTACTCAAGAGCAGCTAGTTTTTGCTTCTATCAGTTGCATGGAGCCATCAATCATGGTCAGTAATCTATGACAAAATAAGAAGAGCAAAAACATAAAGAGGAAAGTGATTCATCACTAAGCCTGATGCCAGCTGTAAAGGAAAAAAGCCTTTTCTGACTTGAAGCTAGCAGGCATAATAGCACATTATCCTGAAAGGGGATGTGACTTGAAATTTCTGAATGGACTTACCAAGAGTCTCAGCTGGCAGCCTACTATGCATGCAAAGGCAAGTAAGCTCTTTAAATATACGGTTTTTTAGAATCGGGACTGTTCCTGGTCTTGCCACATTCATCAAAAAAAGCTTAGATTCTCACTTTTTGTCTTCTCCCACTGAATTAATGATTGGCACTGCAAGATTATAAAACTCTGTCCTGCTCTTAAGTCAGGACATTCTCAGTCACAAGGTACCATATATATTTTGGCATCCTTGATTGTCAGTACATGAGTACTGAGAATAACAAATTACAGGCATTTGATGGTCACATGAATGGAAGCAAGAAGGCCACCATCACAGCCACTTTCAGAATGTGACATGTGGGTGAAAGACGGGCCACTGTAACAAAGACAACAGTCGAGGTAAAGACTGTCCCATTTGGAATGAGAGCTTCTAACAGAATTAGCAGTACAAAAGGTTACTAAGGAGAACTAGCTATTCCATGGCCCTGGTTGAAAAGGAAAATTCAGTGAACTAATACGAGCTGTTGTTGTTAATTAAATGATGCTTACATGTCCTCAAGGACTATGAAGAACTCAGAGAGCATATAGGAAATTTTCCTCCATGAGGCATGAAAGGAGGGAATAGAAAATAAAATATGCTTCTCCATGTATTTTACCCTCTTCACTGGAATAAAGAGAAAATTTTGTGGAAAGCATATTGGCACATTGTTGAAGAACTGTTCCTCTTCACACAAAGCTTACCTCTGTAAAGCTGCCAAGGTCAGTGCCCTGGTGTGTTATCTGCCAAGTAAGTGCCAGTTGTGGAATCTATACTGTGGCAGGCAGGGAAGCAGTCTTCACTCTCCCACCCTCCCTTATGAATCACCGTTCTTTGCTCCTTTGAATCAGAGTTGTCAGTCTTTCCCACTCTGTGCCCTCCCTTCCCATTGGTGGATTCTCTTTCCTCACATATGAGTTGAATGTTCCGTTGTTTGCCAGGAAGCCTGGCTTGCCGAATGCAGATTTCATGAAAGCCATGCAAGAGAGGCAAAGAGTACTTTTCCCCAAGTAATCTACATAAAAATTGACATTAAGAGGCATAAAGTTCTCAGCTTGGCCCATGATGCATTTGTGCTTTTTTTTTTTAAATGGAGGAGGGAATATATAATAATATCAAGGGGAAAATATATTTTTGTTACCATTCTTGGTTGGGTGCTTTTAAAAGTTTGATATTTTTATCTCCTAAATTATTCTCTTCAAGAAGCACAAGGGAAGTACAACTGCAAACTATCAGTTCCATTTCTTTAATCTCTTCTTTAATATATTCTCTCTTTTTTCTGTTTTTTTTTTTTTTTTTTTTAAGAAACTTTAGATTACATAAATATTACATAAAAATATAGGGGATTCCTATATGCCCTACTCCCTCTCCCCACACACTTTCCCACATTAACATCCTTCATTAGTGTGGTACATTCGTTACAATTGATGAACACATATTGAAGCATGCAGCTAAGCATGGATTACAGTTTACATTACAGTTTACTCTCTGTCCCGCACAATTTTGTAAGTTATGACAAAATATATAATGGCCTGTATCCGTCGTTGCAAAGTCAGGCAGGACAATTCCAATGTCCCAAAAATGCCCCCATATTACACCTATTTTTCTCTCTCCCTCCTCTCAGAACCTCTGGTAGCCACTGTATCCACATCAATGATAAAAGTTCTTCCATTGCTAAAATAACAATGTCAATAGTAGAATAATAATAAGTCTACTTTAGTCCATTGTTCATTCCCCAGTCTTGAGGATTTGGGAATGGTGATGCCCACTCTGCCTCTAACTGAGAGGGGGCTTAGATCCCATGGGGCAGATGGATGGAACTATCTTGCTTGCAGTTGGAGACTCTCTTTGTTCCCTGGGATGGGTGTTGTCCATCATCATCACCTCGTTAGTTGTCCTGGGTGAGTTCAATGAACTGGAGAGTAGGTGTTGCAACTCTGCTGAGATTCAGGGCTCAACTGGCACATGGACGGACCAAAGATTTGTCTCTTGGACATACAACTATCAAGTATAGTACTAAGTATAGGTTCAAATAGAAGGGACAAAAGAGCCATGTGTAGGGAAACCACAAATGAGTCCAATTCTGGCACACTGGGGAGCATAAATTTCAAGGTAAGGCCTACTGGCAGGGTGCCAAACACCTGAGCTGTCTGCCCTGCCTATAGTGTCTGGAGCCCTCAGGACCCTCGCTATATTCTGACCATCTGCTATCTAGAGTCCGATATGGTGGAAATATATATTGCATTTCTTTTATTTGGACATATAAAATGAAAGAGGCTAGTCAATAAAAGCAAGTAAGTGTCCTTGGAAAAATATTCTCCTAGGATATAAGATCTCACCATAGTCATTCTTTTCTGCAGTATCCAAAGGACACAATTGTATAATGTGTCATCCTTAACTGTGACCCTTTAACATTTATTCAAGTAATTTTTATGTTGAGACTTTACAGGAATTAAAGGGAGATTAGGTAATACCTTGTAGTAAGCTGTGTCTTTTTTACCTTAAACAGGTCCACAAGGAGAACGGTCAATCATCTTTAGGTCATCTCTCATTAAGGTGTATGATATGCCTTGATAAACCCCCACAGGACAATAACTGCTTTGCAGTAATAATTTGCTTTTGTAGGGCAGAGGGGAGGATTTTAGGGTTATGTATTGAATATACTATGCTATAGGTGCAATTCTTCAAAACCCTGGAAAACACAGAGAATGCTCATAATGAAAACCTTCCTATTTATAGCTTAAAATCAATTAATTGTCTATTTTATGCTAGTACACAAATCATTTCAAATTTTTCCTTCCTCGATGTCGCATATCTTCTCCATAATGATGAAGAAATAAAATGAAACTACCAAAAATCATTCTATTCAATGTTATGTACCTCTATACATATGATGACAGTTACAAAAATAATCACAGACTTGGCTAACTTCACAAAAAAGAGAAAATATATTTGTTGAAAAATTTTTAATACCCAGCTGACAAGAAGCTTCAAATAGTAATCAAGACAGCTACTGAAAATGACATATACATATTAGTAATGTGATTTGACTATAGACATTGTTGATGTGGTACTACCCATTTTTTTCCATTGTCTATGCTAATAAAACCAATAGAAGTCATCAAAATTAAATCTGATAGGAAGTCAGATAATTCACAGAAGCTATAATGGGAAATAAAGACTCTGTGTAAGTCTGTCAGTTCAGCACAGCACCGATCTACAAACAACCAAGAACTGTTTGGCACTCTGTTAACAATCTTGGCAGTGATATGAAAGATGGAATGGAGATGAATTCTTAATGACTTCCTAACATTTGGGAGGGGAACTCTTTCCAGAAGGACACTGAGACACAAAGAATTACATTTACAGAATGAGGGAATTGGGCTCTTTGTGGCTTCTCCCTGTCTGCATGGAAATATAGGAAGTCAGTTCTTAGCATACACGAGACTCAGCCACTAGACTTAACGGGAAACAAAGGACCTACCAAAGGAATTCTACGGTACAAATTTAAAATATTAGTTTGCTTTTTAACAAAAAGCATTCATAGGAGTCATCTTCTGAGACGCTTTCAAATATTTAAAGATAGTGATCCTGCTTTCCTGAGTCTTCACAGGCCTAGAATATGAATTTTCCTTTCTGGTCAATTTTAGCTAGAAATTAGTTTGATGACAATTGGTCTCTGAGTGGCCACATTTTAAATTCTAAAGATATTTAATATAACATGCTAGATTAAACAACCCTTGCCCAATATATATATTTTGGAAAGGTGTTTTATAGTAAGAGTCATCAGCAATCATGAATTCTGTCTCAAATCCATTATGTTCTCTGGTTGGTTCCTTCTAGATCCAGGGACAGCGAGCAGTCGATATCTCCATTCTTCCATGTGAAAGCTACTAGCCACAAGAGGCTGCTGAACACCTGAAGTATGGCTAGTCTGAGTTGAGGTGCAGGATAAAAGTCATAATACACACCAGATTTTGAAAATGTAGTATGATAAAAAGAATGAAAATATTTCATTAAGATTTTTATATTGATTATATGTTGAAATATTTTAGATATATTGTATAAATAAAATACATTATTAAAATTAATTTTACCTGTTTATTTTCACTTTTTAAAAGATGCAGCTACTAGAAAATTGGAAATTACATATGCTCACATTATGTATTTCTTAGACAGCACTGGTCATATAGCTTATAGTCTATATGGCTGCAACTCCTAAGCAAATCACTTTAACTTATTTTGCCCAGCCCAGTTTATATGTTTTATGCAGCCCACAGAGGATCTTCACCTGGCAGATTAGATGAAGATCAGCTTGCATAGAGTTGCTTGGCTTCCAAGAGATGTTCCTCAACATCAGCAGCACTGCTGTGACTGCCAGGGAAGAAGGCTCCTGAAGGACAGAGGTGATGGGCACGCTTACTGACGTTATTCAGAATCCCAAATGGGAGGGGGGCATAGGGACCACCCACACATCACAAAGTGGGAACAGCCTTCATTATATGGAAACATTCCCTATATAATGTAATACACAAAAATCACAAATTGATCTGCACATGAAACCCAGAATGTCTTGTGCTAGAGAGCATTGTCTATTTCTGGCTACCACAGTCAAACACAAAGGAATCCAAGTCCTTTCTACTGGTTTGGTGCCTACGCCACAAATATTTGGTAAATTAAGTAAATTTTTCAAAAGATTTTTCCCTTTTAGTTCAAATGCTGCTATCTTTCCCTGTACCTTTCCTTATCTCCAAAATCAAAGGCTTTTTCTCTTTGTGTCCCACAGCACTTGTTCCTTTAATGGTCACTATATGATGCTAGCACCAATTCATAACAGACACTAGACCAGCAAAATTTTTATTCTATTTTAATTATGAATGACTTTGATTCATGAATGCATTTTTATACATAAGTAAAGACTTGACCAAATATTAGCTCATGCTCAATTCTAAAAGACGTATGTGGTGTGTTTAGGTTAACAGCTTTGTATACGTATTCTTTTTAAATCCATATCACAACTCTGTATATAAGTATTGTTATTCTCATTTTACAGATGGGGAAACTGAAGTCCAAAGGTGGTAAATAATTTTCCCATAGTCACAAACCTTGTGACAAAGGAAGGTCTATCTGACTCCAAAGTGGTTTTCTTTTAATCACGTAACTACACTGTCTTTCAGTGCATGAATTATGTACACCAAAGCCAGATGGTACATAAGTTTTAAATTTGGAAAACATTTCATCTGCCCAGTGAAAAGTCAGCAAGGGAAGAAGGACAAGATTAATCCTTTTTAATATAGAAATGTTGGATTGCACTAGGTGTTGTCTTTTTCCCAAACATAGAACAAGAACATTGATGAAAATCTGCAGTTCAAATAAATTGGAGAATTAACAAATCTATGAACCAAAAATAATAATAATTTGTAACTGAAAGCATAGAATCACTGATACATTAACAATTTTAAACTTGCCTTTTTATACTACTATCAAGTATTTTGGAAAGTATTTATGTCTATGTACTTCTAAAATATTTATGTCTGACCTATAAAGAGCAGTGCATAAATTTCATGTAATTGTTAAAAGTCTCCTTAAAAGTCTCCTTTTATGCCTATTTTTTCTTTGAAAATTGCCACTAAAATTAACTTTAGAATGTATGAATTTTTCCATTTGTCCATGGAGTCCATGTGTTTTAATGTACTAAAGCCAGGGGAAAATAACAGAAAGATCTATGATAGAATTTCATTGGAATAAGTAGAGAATATTTATGATCATTCTTTGGATAATATCCTCTTTTGAACAAATATACCTGGCTTAATAAAAATTAACAGGTAGTCAATGAATGACACAATAAAATAATAACAAGTTCTACCCACAAACTAACAGATTGCATTTTAGATACTTTTGAAAAAGGCAGTCAACCTTACTATTTAGTTTTTTGATGTTAGAAAAAATATTAGCATCTTTTGTAAAGGTTGTATTAAATGTGGTTTTAAAGAAAATAAAATTTAAATTAAAGTATTTGAGTGTATAAACATATTATTCTAAATGGAATAGTAAGTTACTTCTGGTTTCTAAGTTGTTTTTAGTGGTTTCATGTAGGTTGACTCCATTTCCATCTCTGCCATTAGATTATTTTTTTGCCATTCAAAGAGCTAGGTGATAGTATAACACTGTGTTTTAAAATTTTGCTTTTCCCTAATGACTAATAATGTAAAACATTTTTTGCATGTGTTTACCTACCATCTATATATCTTCTATAGCAAAGTGACTGTTCAAATATTTTGTCCATTTAAAATTGTGTTATTTGTTTTCTTATTATTGTGTTTAAAATTTTTATATATTGTGCATACAGCTTCTAAAGATATATGAGCTGTAAATTTTTCCCAGCTATTGGCTTGTCTTTTCTTTCTCCCAATTAGAAGTCACACAAAAAACTCTGGAAAATCCCTCAAATATTTGGAAATTAAACAATTACTTCTAAATAACTCAGAGGATAAAGAATAAATCACAATGTCACAATGGAAATTAGAAAATATTTTGAACTGAGTGAAAATAAAAGCATAACCCTCAAAATTTGTAGGAAGAAGAGGAAAATTTACTGAACTAAATTCACATATTAGAAAGAAGAAAGATCTCAAGTCATTGAACCAGATTCCTTTACAAATCTAGAAAAAAGAGAGCAATTTAACCCAGAAGTAGAGAACTCAATAAAATTGAGAATAGAAAAGCAATAGAGAACATCAATGAATCCAAAGGCTGCTTTTTTTAGTTGGTCAAGAAAATTGACAAACTTCTAAACAATACGATAAGGGAAAACAGAGAGAAGACACAAATTACCAATATCAGGAATGAGAGAGGTAACACTACTACAGATTCTACAGATAGTAAAATAATAATGAGATTATTGTGAACAATTTTGTATTCGTTTGCCAAAGGGATCCAATGCAATATACCGGAAATGTGTTGGCTTTTATACTGGGAATTTTATTAGGGAAAAATCTTACAGTTCCAAGGCCATGAAATAGCCAAATCAAGGCACCATCAGAGATGCTTTCTCATCAAAGTCAGCTACTGGTGATCCTGGCATCCTGCCATGTGGCAAGATAAGATGACAGCCGATCCCTGCTGAGGTCGCTGCCTTTTCCTCTAGGCTCACCATCTCCTCAAGTTCAGCTGTGGGCAATAAGGCATATGGCTTGCCTATTTCTGGGCCTCCTCTTTCAGCCTCAGCTGCTCCCCCTTTCTCTCTGAGCTCAGCTGTGGGAAATCAAACATCTCTCCCTGGGCTTCATTTCCTTAAGCCTCTTGGGGTTTCTCTGTCTTTTTGCAGCTCTAGGTGAACATGGAGTAATCTTTCTCACATGGCAGGGCCAAAATGACAGAGCAACTTTTCTTTGTGTGTGTTTCTGTCTATGTCTTCTCAGTTTATATAAGCTCCAGAAGGAAGGCAGAAACCCAAACTAGGTCACACCTCACTGATGTAGTACAATCAAAAGTCTTAAATTGATCTAATCAAGTGATCTAATCAAAGGTCCCTTACATGAATTTAATGTACTCAAAGGGCCCCACACTCATAGGAATGGATTAGTTTTAACAACATACCCTTTTCTGAAATTCACAAAAACTTTATGCTGTCACAAAATGTATGACAATAAAATTTGACAACTTACATGAAATGGGAAAATTTTAAAGACATAAGCCTGCAAAGCTTACTCGAGGAGAAAGAGATATTCTGAGTGGCCTCGTACATATTAAATAAAATAAATTTGTAATTTAAAACCTTCTCACAAAAAATTCTCCAAGGCAAGATGGCCTTAGTGAAGAATTTTACCAATTATTTATGGAAGAAAAAATACCAATTCTACACAAACTCTTCAGAAAATTGATGAAGAGGGACAATTTCCCAACTCATTTTATGGTGCCAGCATTACACTGCTAACAAAACAAAACATAAATATTACAAGAAAGGAAAACTGCATACCAATACCTGACATGATCTTAGATGCAAAAAAACCTTCAAAAAGGTATTAGCAAATAAAATTCAACGAGATTTAAGAAGGCAATATATCATGACCAAGACGGATTTATACCAGGAATGCAAACTTGATTTAACATTTGAAATTTTCACAATTTAATTCATCACATTGATAAATTTAAAAAGAAAAAAACATGATCATCTGAATAAATGTGGAAGGAGCATTTGTCAAAATCCAATCCTGGCTTTAAAAAATTGTCAACAAAATAATAATAGAATGGAACTTACTCATTCTGATAAAGGATATCTGTGGAAAATTTACAGCCAACATCATACTTAATGGTTAAAGACTGAAGGCTTTTCCTAAGATAAGAAACAAGAAAAGGATGTCCATTCTCACCACTTCTATTCCCCATTGTGCTGGTGGTTTTAGCCAGTGAAATAAGCAAGATAAACAAATAAAAGGCATCAGTTGGAAAAAGAACAAAACTCTTTATTTGCAGACAACATGACCATTTATGAGAAAAATAAATAAATAATGGAATTTTCAAAAAACTCCTCCTACGTGAGTTTAGGAAGGTTACAAGATACATGCTCAATATTAAAAATCAATTGTGTTTCTATATATTAGCAATGAGAAATCAGAAATTGAAATTAAAAGAATAATATTCAAACTTTCCTGCTGAGATCAGGAAAAAAACAGGAGGCCCACTGTCACAACTATTATTCAATATTGTGGTAGAAGTTCTAGCTAGAGCAATTAGGCTAGATAAAGAAATAAAAGGCACCCAAATAGGAAAGGAAGAAGTAAAACTGTTGCTATTTGCTGATGATATGATCCTATATCTAGAAAATCCTGAAAAATCCACAAAAAAAGCTAATAGAACTAATAAATGAGTTCGGCAAAGTGGTGGGATACAAGATTAATTGCACACTATTGATGTGCAATTTCAGGAGGAAGTCAGAAAAAAAATCCATGTATAATAGCAACTAAAAGAATGAGATATTTAGGAATAAACTTAACCGAGGACATAAAGGACCTGTATTCAGAAAACTACAAAACATTGCTAAATGAAACCAAAGACCTAAATAAATGGAAGGACATCTGTGTTCATGAACTAGAAGACTAAATATCATTAAGATGTCAATTCTACCCAAGCTGATTAGCAAATTCAATGAAATCCCAATAAAAATCCCAACAGCCTTTTTTGCAGAAATGGAAAAGCCAATTATAAAATTTATTTGCAAAGGTAAAGGGCCCAAAATAGCCAAAAATGTCTTTTAAAAAAAGAATGAAATTGGAGAACTCTTACTTACTGACTTTAAGGCATATTACTTAGCTACAATGGTAAAAACAGCATAGTACTGGCAAAAAGATAGACAGACTGATCAATGGAAATGAATTGAGAACTCAAAAATGACCCTCACATCTAGTCAAGTGATTTTTGACAAGGCTGTCAAGCCCTCGCAGCTGGGCCAGAACAGTCTATTCAACAAATGGTGCTGGAAGAATTGGATATCCATATCCAAAAGAAAGAAAGAAGTCCCCTATCTCACACCTTATACAAAAATTAACTCAAAATGGATCAAAGACCTAAATATAAAAGTGAAAACCATAAAACTCCTAGAAGAAAATGTAGGAAAACACCTTCAAGGTCTTGTGGTAAGCAATAGTTTCTTAAACCTTACACCAAAAGTACAAGCAATGAAAAAAAAAAAAAAAACTGATAAATGGGACCTCCTCAAAATTAAACACTTTTGTTCTTCAAAAGACTGTCAAGAAAGTAAAAAGGCAGCCTACATAATGGGAGAAAATACTTCAAAACCACATCGCTGATAAGGATTTGATGTCTATGTTATATAAAGAGATCATGCAACTTAATGATAAGACAAGCAACCCAATTTCAAAATGGGCAAAAGACTTGAATAGACATTTCTCCAAAGAGGAAATACAAATGGTCAAAGAATACATGAAAAAAAAAAGTTCAACATCACTAACTATTAGGGAAATGCAGATTAAAACTACAGTGAAGGGGAGCGGATGTAGCTTAAGTGTTTGAGCACTTGCTTTCCATGTACAAGGTCCCGGGTTCTATCCCTTGTACCTCCTAAAAACAAACAAGCAAACGAAAGAAAAAAAAAAAAAAAAAAAAAAAAAACAACTGGGGGAGCCAGTGTAGCTCAGGGTTTGTGGGCTGGCTTTCCACACACGATGTCCCGGGTTAAATCCCTGGCCCAAGTACGTTAAACACACACACACACACACACACACAAATCATAAATCTACAAGTGCTGGGAAAGATGTGGATAAATAGGAATACACCTTCACTGTTGGTAGAATGGTGCAGCCTCTGTGGAAGACAGTTTGGCAGTACCTCAAGAAGCTGAATATAGAATTGCCAAATGATCCAGTAATCTCATTACTATGAATATATTCAGAAGAACTGAAAGCAAGGATGTGAACTGACATTTGCACACTGATGTTCATAGCAGCATTATTCACAATTGCTAAAATATGGAACCAGCCCAAGTGCCCATCCACCAATGAAGGAATAAACAAAATAAGGTATATACACACAATGGAATACTATTAAACTGTAAGAAAAAACAAAATCAGGATGCACATGACAACATGGATGAACCTTGAGGATATTATGTTGAGTGAAATAAGACAGACACAAAAAAGACAAATATTGTAAGGTCTCACTAATATGAACTAAATACATTAAATAAACTCACAGAGGTAAACTCAAGAATATAGGTTACTAGGAAATAGAAGGCAGGTGGAAAATGGGGATATGTGATTTTTGCTTTTGGAGTAATGGAAATGTTCTAAAATTTACTGGGGTGATGACAGTACAACTCTGTGATGAAAATGAGAACCACTGAGTACACACTTTGAATGGACTGTACAAAGCATGGGACTGTATAACACAGGAAATCCAGTGGTGGATGATGGGCTGTGCTTTACAAGACAGATATGGGAATGCTTTCTACTGAACAAAAACAAATATATAATACTAATATAAGATGTTAAAAATTGGGTTGGTTGGGGGGGGGAACACAAATGTAAGACATTGGCTATAGTTAATAGTAATATTTGGATCATACACTCTCATAGTTTGTAACAAATGGTTCACAGCAGTGCAAGGTGTTGGTGGTGGGGAGATGTAGGTAAGTCTTGTATAACATGCATGTTTGATTTATAAATTCACAAATTTTACTATACATTTATTGTTTATGTATGTTTATGTATGGATTATATTCTTCAATAAAATTTTATGTAAAAAAACAATAACATTCACTATAACACCAAAAAAATTATGAAATACTTAGGGTCAAGATTGGCAAAGTTGTGTAAGATTTGTAAACTGAAAACTATAAACATTGCTATGAGATATTAAGGCATAAAGAAATAAAGAGTTATATGGTATTCATGGCTCACATGATTCAGTATTGTTATGAAATCAGTTCTCCCCAAAATGATCAATAGACTCAACACAAACCCAATCCAAATCTTTTTATAGAAGTTGACATGATGATTCTAAAATTCATATGGAAAATGTAAACATTTTTTAAAAGATTTAAGTCCAACAACTAATACTATTTTATTTCAAGACTCATTATAAAGTTATAGTAACAAGATAGTAATATTAGTGTAAAGATAGACAAATAGATCAGTGGAACTGAATAGAGGACCCAGACATAGACTCACAACTGATCTGATTTTCATGTGTGGACAACTGATTTTCAACAAAGGTACAAAGGAAATTCAGTGGAGAAAGGATAGTCTTTTCAACAAATGGTGCTGAAAAAATTGGATATTGTCTTAGTTTGCCAAAGGCTGCCAATGCAAAGTACCAGAAATGGGTTGGCTCTTATAATGGGAAATTTTTTAGGGAAAAAGCTTACAGTTCCAAGGTTGTGAAAGTGTCCAAATCAAGGCACCATAGGAGATGCTTTCTTGCATCTTGAATAACCAGTCAGCTACTGGTTATTCAGGAGTCCTATCACATGGTGAGGCCAGATGACAACTAATCTCTGCCGAGGTCCCTGCCTTCCCCTCAAGGTTCACTGTCTCCAGGAACTCAGCTGTGGGAGATCAGGCATAGGGTGTGTCTCTTTCCTGTCCTCTTCTCTCAGCCTTGGCTGCTCTGCTTTCTTCCTGAGTCCAGCTGTGGGCAATCATGCATATAGCTCATCTCTTCAAGCTTTGTGCCTCAGCTTTGGTTGCTAGCAATCTTTGACTCCTTTCTCTCACATGGCTGGGTTAAAATGGCAGAGCTCCCTTTTCTGTGTGTGTTCTTTCTCTAAATATCTCCATTTATACAAGGCTCGAGTAAGAGGGTGGAGATCCAACCGGAGTTGGGTCTAGGTCCTCTTGCCAACAGGCCAGCCTGCAAAGGTTGCGGAGGTGGTTACCCATTTTCTTGATGTTTCACCTCCTTATCTAGGAAATGGCTCTCTAAGGAGCCACAGAGATGAGAATCTGTGTTGGCAGAACCCAGAGCATGCATATCCAAAATTGATTCAACACGCTCTTCTCCAGGACCAGAGCGTCCTGGGTTTTATTGCACTCATTTTGGGATGGCTTCTGCTCATCCTGGAAGAGGGCACAGCATTTCTGCATCTTCTAGAGTCACTCGGTGCCCTTGCACTTCAGAACCACATAGTCTTGGTAAAATTAGAAATCCAGAGAGAGATAGGTGTAGGAGGCTCACAGAAGCTGGTTGACCAGGCAGTTGATGGAGGCCTCTGATTCAGCAAAATAATTCTGAGGGATCTGGGAACTGATGCTTGGTGGACAATGAGGAGATAACCACTCACCAAAAAAAAATGTCTTTAGCTGGTCCCCAAGGCAGGGGATGGCAGAGAAGATGGTCCCAGAGATTGCAACTAGAGAGGCAATCAGCAAATGGTTCAAGGATTAAGATAAAATTAAACGTGTGGTTTTAGAATGAATATTGTTTCAGGGAAAATGAAATTACACTAAAAATGTGAACTGTGTTACGTGATAATACAATAGGAATTACTGTTATTTGTGCTTAACTAGGATTTTTGCACAAACATACACCTGAAAGCCAGGCTTCCTAGGAGGACAATTGAATGTTTAATTTAATAGGATGTAGAAAAACTATTGTTTCTGTCCTAATCAACTGCAGTAATATTATTTTTTCAAGTGCTTGCCATTTGAAACACTTGTTCTTATCTTTCTAAACATAAGCCTAAGTTATTAGGTTGCACATCCTTTTTTTCTAAAATAGCTTTCTTTCAGAACACTCTGGGTTCTTTGCTGTATTTCTACAGAGGACAGCATTCCTGCCATCTGATTTAGTTGGTGTTTTAGTTTGATCAAGTTGCAATATTCAACGAGATTGTGTTGGGCTTAAAGGAAAATGGTTTCAGTCGGACTGTAAATAAGTGTGTCAGAAGCCCTCTCCTTTTTCTTGGAGACATAAGGACTGTGTCCACTCAAGCTGTTGGCAGGGTTATTAAGCAAGTTAGACTGGGCAGTGGTTTTGTCTGCCAAAAATCTATTTCTCCCTTTATATAATATTTGTAAACAAACTACAAAGACTCATTTATTAAGAATAACTTTAAACTCTGATCATATGTATATATAATTTTTTTAATGCTGGCAAAGCTTTTAAGTTGGCACACAAGTACAGAGTGTGCTCAATTCTATGTTTAATATCTGAATACCTGATAGATGCTACCCTTAAGAGCCTAATATTAAATATGTTGTATAGCACCTAGGTATGTTTAAAATAAATATACCTTCAACCTATCTCAAATTTTCAACAACCACTATGGAGGACTGTTTGGCAGTTCATAAGTTATTTTATTATCCATTTATGATCAGTCCAATATCTGGTTCCTTGAGGGTCTAATTTTCCTATATGTTTTCTCTGCTGACTCATTCATAGTAGCTTATTTCCTCTTAGCTTGTGAAATCATATTTTGAATTGTTAGATCTCTTTTCTTTTTGACTGTGTCTAAGAAATTCATGTTATATTTTGGAGAAGAACGCATCATTTCTAAGAAAATTTGTTGTTTACCTATCTTTCTCTTAACCTAACTTAACATTTTGTCCATCCCTTTATGACTCTGTGTGATGCTATTAGTAATTTCCTTAGAACTATTTTCCAATATACTAACTCTCTTTCCAGGTATTTAAACTGCTTTTTAAACTATTCAGTTAGTTTCTTTTAAATTGAACAACTTTTTTTTTTTTCATTTATAGAAATTCATTGGTTTTTTTTTTCAAAAGCTTCTATTCTATTTTCACACTATCCAGCTCTTTCATGTTGTTTCTATTCTTTTTTTATTCCCATATTTTATTGTAAGAACAGTATTAGTATATATTTACTTTATATATAAATCTACATGATAGAAGATACACTTGAAATGTTGCTGTCTTTGTCAGTGTGATAAATTCTACCATGGGGGGCGGATGTGGCTCAAATGGTTGGGCATCCGTATGCCATATGGAGGGACCTGGGTACGATCCCTGGGACCTTCTGGTAAAATGAAAAAAAAAAACCATATATATATATATATATAGAAGGCGCATGGGCTGCCAGGCTCTGTGTGTCGGTGAGCCTCCAGGCCCCGGGAGCCATGCAGCAAGATGATGACGTAACAGGAGAGAGACGCAGGGGAGAGACAAGATGAGTTGCTCTGAAAGCCAGGAACCGAGGTGGCGCAGGTTGCAGAATACCTCTCTCCTACATCGGATGTCTGCAGATTGAATCCTGGTGAAGACTGGAGGAGGAGGATGAGAAGAGATGGCAGGAAACAGACACAGAGAATTGCCCAGCGAATGGACACAAAGCAGCAAATGGGGAAGGTGGGGTTTAAAATGGATAAAGTAAATAAATAAATCTTAAAAAAAAAAAAAAAAATTCTACCTTGTATTCTTTTATAGATCATGGGGAAGGATAATTAAATAATAATTGAGGAATAGGCATTCCCATTACTTCATTGTTTTTATAATTTAGAGTTTTGAGGAGCTATAGTTGAAAATGGATTACTTTATAATGATGTCTCATTTGTTCATCATCTAGATACCTCCAAAATCTTTCACTTTTATTTTTGTCCAATTTTTATTCTTAAGGCAGTGACCAAGCTGGGTGTTGTGAAGTAGTACCTGAATCATATTTGCATATAACTTTGCCATTGTTTCAGTGTCTCTGAAATCTATTATTGTGTCAGATCTGTATAAATAGCTTCAGATTTAATTGCAGCCCTTAACCATACTTTGTAAATATTAGGGATGAAGTCTCTTGCTTCATACATGGCACTATGTGTTGATGAAGATAGAGAAAATGTCTCCAACTCACTAATAATTACTCCCACTTCCACTTGAGGTTTAAAAAATTATATCTACCTCATTCAAGAAGCTTGGGTCATTTTTGATAATAAAACTTGGACTTCCTATAACAGGTCTGTTTTATTTTCTAGACACTTGATGCTTTTTAATTATTTCATTATTGGTAATATCTTCTCCTTCACAACTGAGGTTTATTGAATGGTCTCTATTAAATTTTTATTGTTATTCCTGATATTTTAATATTGGGCTATATTGAAGTTATTCATTTATTGAGGAACTCAGCTATCTTAAAATCCATGTCACCCTCATAATCTTTAATTCCCCTGATTTCTGTCAATGAATAATAAGCTCCTATTTTACCCTCCTGATTTTGGTAATCAACCACATTGTCACATCTACAAAATCAGATGAAGTTGGAACCTCTGCGTCCATTAATTCTAAACTTCCACCATAGGTGGAAGTTACAGACTTGCACTGTCCAATAATGTAATCATTAACCATATGTGGCTCTTAAATCCAAATTTAAACATAAATTAAATGAAGATTTCAGTTCTCAAATATAATATTTCAAGAGTTCAAGAACTGCATGTGGCTGGTGGCTACTGTCCTGAACAGTAGAGAAACCGAATACTTCCATCATCTTGGAAAGTTCAGTAGTACAGCACTAAGAAGATGACTCATTGGATGCCAGGACCTCATATGTGACTAGCACTTTGAAAGCAACAGCTTTGTGAATAACATATATAAAGCTTTATCTGCCAAACCACCATTCCCAATTTTGCTCCAATTTAGAAGAAGGACTGTCAATTTCATTAGACAAAGCATTAACTTACCAAGAAAAGCACTTGGTAAAAAGCAGGTATCTGTTCTCTTATGGACAGGTGAAAGGGGATTTATGGTGCAACATGAAATTTTTATCTTTTATCCCATTTATTTATAGGTATTGCATAAAATCAGATTTCACCCTGAATTCTAATAAATCAAATATGACCATACAAAGTGCTAATGATTGTCCTCGTTAAAAAAACAATGTTGATCCATGAAGAGTTTTAAATATACCTACTTCACAATTTATATTCCCAAGTGAAGTCACATTTCAAACATCACACCTTTGTACTTAGTTAAAATAATATTTCTAAAAACTCCTTTAAAATGACATTGAAGTATTCTATTATTTTGTATAAAATGACCTTTAGAAATTTTTCTTTTAGCTGCTCCTCATTATCTAATCTTCCCTTATTAATAGCTTCATCTCTGTAAATTTTAATATGTTCAAAATTAAGACTTAATAACCTTCCAAGGCAAGTATATGGATGCATTTCACAATCTTTGGTGAAGTGGTAAATACCATCTGAGTTATCTGTTTAGTAACACAGATTTCTTTTACTAATTACTGTATAGCTTGGATTCTTCATTGGAGAGACTTAACTTCTTCTTCGATGCTGTGGCAGAAATCTTGCTGTAACACATTTTCTGCATAGTTACAACATAACAATATGACTTTTAGGTGCTCCAGCATCCATCAAGTTTAAAGTACCAGATGACAATTATTGCATGAATATTGTGTTAACAACATATTCTCCATCAATCACTCCTAATTGTACCAGCCCAACAAGACCCATTCCAAGAAATATCTCATAACAAGAGCTACAGAAACTCCATTATTTGCTAGTATATTGGGTTCATTAACACCATCTTCTGAAAAAAAATTATAAAGGAATTGTGTATCATAAAAATAGTCAGCTGGAGAGAGGTTTAATGAAACCATCTATTAGTCACCCGTAAACATTTTTTATCAGAGAAACTAACCTCATTCTAAGATATTATGGGGCAGCTTTTTATCTGGTGTCAACCATGAAAGCAGGAACTGAGAGTGTGAAGACTGTGTTTCACTGCCACTATCACAGCAGTGTTATCTGACTGAATACAATAGAGCCATTGACACATTTGGCCAGTTTTCTAGAGAGTATTCCTTGTTTTCTTTGCCTAAATTTACTTCCATAACTCTGGACCTTGCCCCCTCTGCAGAGCATTTATCTCCATAAATGGGGATTCAGGATCCCAACCTGACAGGCAGAGGCAGAGGCAAACCCCTATAGATGGTGTCCCAGGATCCTCCCAATAATCAACTTAAATTTAATTTTATGGTCCTATAATTGTTATCATATTTCTGGTTCTTTTAGTAAAAACTCTCTCATATTTTTAGTTGATAATTCTCTCAAGTAGTTCGTATTATTGTGCTATGTGTAATTTTTAATTGAGAGCCTATCTTGAATTTGTGTGTGTGCTTAAGAGACAGAGAGAGAGGGAGATGAGACAGGGAGAGAATCCTTTGGAACTTCAGTTGTGCAAATGTCCATACAGCAGATTTTTATTATTATTAATATTATTATTAGAGAAGTTGTAGGCTTACAGAAAAAAAGTCATGCAGAAAATATAGCGTTCCCATATTGAAGCAGGCTAGTAAGATAGGAAATCAGTAGATGGATCTGGAACTTGGCAAAAAGCCCACATGGACATCAATACTCCCAAGATGGCTGCTGGAAGACCCTCACAAGAACTTCCATTCAGAATAAGAATTCCTCTGGAAGCCAGGAGAAGCCCCGGATATTCTCCAGGGACCTTATCATTGAATCCTCCCAGGGGATTGATGGGTAGGGTAATCAATCAAAAAAGCAAACAGCTGGGATTCCTCCTATGCCATTAGCAAAAGGGCAGAATAATTAATGGTTTAAAAAGTAAGTGCAAAAGCAAAAAACCTCATGTTCTGGCTTTCTTTGTCCTTGCTGGATTCAATATGCAAGTAAACCTGGGATTTATAATCTATACTAGGGAATTGCTGTCTGTAAATCAGCCCACTTTATCACTCTTTAGCCCCTTCCTCTCTACCTTTCCCATTTCTCTCCTGACCATTCCTTAATAAATTTCTGGCTTAATCAATGTGGCTTGCTCTTGAATCTCATTTCTTGCAGCTAAGCCAAGAACCTAGAAAAAATCCAGCAACATATTTTGGCAAGCCAGGCAGGAGGTTATTGGTGAGTGAAACTATGGCCTACAGCCTGTTTAATGCACTCTTTTGATTGTCCATTTTAAATGGGTTCACCTACGAGCCCCCACAGTATGTGAATCCCAGGAGGGAAGAGGCCAGAGCCCAGAAACTCTCTACATCCATGCTGTGCGCCCAGGCTTATTAGACCTGACCCCAGCTGGGAGAGTGGGGACACAGGGCAGGGGCCCAAAGCAGGACCCTGCCAAGACAGAGATTCCCTGGCCGAGATCAGGGCACTCTGAAGCTGCTTTTTTAAGCCTTTTTAGCAGCCACCGGCTTTGCCCTTGGGCCTGGCTGTCATTGCCTTCTCCCACCCTTTCCTCTGGGCCGCAGGCCAATGATGGAGAGTTGGGGGCTTGTGCCTCCCCGTGGGTCCATGCCCTGGCAGGCCTGCCTTCCTATCGACCACACTCAGTTACCTGGTCTGGGATGGGGTGGGAAAGCAGCAGTGGGCAGGGCCAAGGCAGATGCTGTGGGAGTCCCCTTTCCCAGGGGGATCATGGGTCAGGCTCCTTTCATAATTAACCTCTTCCCACGTTTTATCTTCCCACTTTCTACAACTGAATTTCAGGTTTCTGTTAAAATGCTTTGGAATGTCTTAGAAACTGTAAAACTGAAATGCCTTTGCTAGTGAAGAAGTTATTGTCTCAGGGCCCTAAGGTCTGTTAGCTAGAACAATTGATCTCTAATTACTTAATGGCCTTTTAATGGCTGGTCTAACTAGGAAACGCCCAGACAGTAAAGTCATAAAACTAGGGCTGCTTTTAAGACCTCTGGAAGAATAGGAACAAGTTTTTTTCTGCCCCTTCTCCAAGAAGGTGCAATATTTAGCTTGAAAGCCATCTGATACATTCTGTCTGTCTTCCAAGTCCAGAACGGCCCTGGAAATGCCCGGTGGCAGGGACTCTGTGGTTCCCAAGGTGGTGGGAACCAGACAACTAACTCTGAATGTCCCCCCAAGACTTGTCTTGGGAGCTTCGATTCAGAGAGCAACCAAACATCCCAAGACTTAGCTCAGGAGATTTAGTTTGAGTAACAGCGCAGTCAGTCTCAGACCCTGGAATGTAAGGGTGCTGAGAACCAGGGCAATAAACTCTGAACAGCCCCCAAGACCTTGGGCCCTTCCGTTCAGAGGGCAGCCAAACATCCCCTGAGACTTATCTCCAGCACTTTCGCTTAGGTAACTGCTCCCATTGTCTCCCACCAATCTGTCTTGGGCGCTTTGATCTGAATTTTGGAGTTTTCAGGCATCCCCCAAGACCTAGGTTGGCCATGGGAACACCCTTCAGCAAGGCTCTGGATTAAATTCTCAGGACACTGAGACCAGAGCATCAGCTCCAAATTATTTGGAGTGGTAATTGTTTTAGTCAGATTTGTACCCTGGGACACTGGATCAGTTGACTAAAAAGGGCTTCTTCATTCTTTCTAGAATAATAGGCATGGTCTTTAGCCTACCAGCAGACTCCCCATAGGAGAATCTTCTCAGGAACTGGGAAAATTTGCCTACTGTTGGTCTACATGTCCACAGTATAGCTGAAAGCAGCCTCTGTAATGGAACCCTGAATCCCAGTTAAACCAGTGTAAAAGAAGAGGACAGGTATATCTGAGGGCCAGAAACCTCATGTCATGTCTCCTTAAAGAAATGAGGATATACACCTCAAATTTCCATTAGTTTAAACTTTGTTGTGCCTATAAAAGTCGTGAATAGAGATCAAGATCCAGACCAGTTGCTAAACCTCTCCTGGAAAATAAGAAAACCTCATGTACCATCAATTAAGATCAAAAAGTTCCTAGAAATGCTTAGGGTAGAAAATTCTCTCTTTTGTTTTAATCTGTGCTTTGTGTTCAACTTTAAAATCTGTGTTTAACTTTGTCAGGTAGCTTGTGCCTAAGATTTCCGATTTGGGGTTCAAATTGGGTAGTGGTGAAAGGTAACCTAAAAATAAGTCTTTAAATGTCAATACTGTCTTGCAAGTGGATTAAATGTATAAATCACAAGTGGAATTAGTTCAACTGCAAGAAAAGCAGAAAACTTAGCAAAGTTGTTACTAATAAAATTCTTGTGGCTTAGCTAATAAAGGTACCCAATTTGCCTTAAAGTAAAAACTTACTAGAAGCTGTAACTAAGAGTTAAAATGGTTTATAGATGTCTTTATATTATAAAACAGCCAAAGGATAATAACTGAAATTATAACTGGGTATATTTAGCCTAAACCTACTATTTTAAGTGTATACATTGCATTGGAAGTGTTTAGAAAGTATGTAAAGATTAAGAGAGATAGACTTCAGCATTGTCAAATTCTTGTGCATTCAAACCAGGCCTTCAATACACTGCAGGTTGTCTCTCCATTTGAGTTATTGGCTAGGTTGGCCACTAACCCCTAAAACAATAAAGGTATCTACTACATCTCTGGTTGTGCTCCTGAAGTCGTTGGAGACTACGTTGCAGTTTCAAACTCCTGCAGCAGGCAGTGATCCCTCAAAATGGCCAAATGTACAATGGATATCACCTCCAGACTGGCACTGTTCCATAGTGCCAAAGGGTGCTATGCACCAGGCTGGTGGAATACAGGAGCCTACTTTCCTAGCTTCTCTTTAGGGTCAATGGTACTACAGCATGCCGGCTGTGTGAAGGACATACCAAGTGGAGTAATGAGTACCAGAGTACTGTGAGTAGAACTTAAACACAATTGGCATTATGGCCTGCTCCCATGGAAAGATAACATGTATGGTATTGCAAACCTGGAGCTTGGATCTATTGATTGCAGCTCAAAGAGCAACTTATGATGCATTAGGTAGTACATTAATTAGTATTAAGTATTGTACCTATTTCTCCTACTCTAGATATATGCCTGATGATTATGGTAGTATCTTTTCTATTCTAGATCATATGCAGAGGGACATTGAACATGTTAAAAGTCCTGGTAAACTTCATTTTCTAGACACCTTGCCTAAGAGCAGTAGGGGCAACAGCCTTTTAATTTAAAAAAGCCACCAAATTAACTTGGGGGCAACTGCTCAGTCTTCACCCCACACCAGGTAAAAGACATGCTTAACCCAGGTCTTCCTCCTAGCCCTTATTCCAGAACCTGTCCCACTCATACCCTGGGGAGGACTGGCAAACCCACATGCCATCCTGCCAAAGCTAAGCATTTCCCACCAGAAGGGAAACAGCAAACGAGGTGGCTAAGACCCACTTCAGCTTAGCCCCTTTGAGATGGTCCATGGATGATCTTTCCTCACCCAGGACCTGGAAACCAGGTTCTGATCAAACCTTGGCAAGAAAACAAGCCTCACTCTCAATTAGAGCTAAAATGGAAGGAACCTTACTCTGTAGTTCTGATCACACCCACAACTATTAAAGTTAAAGGAATTTCCAGCTTGGTGCACTTAATCTCGAGTGAAGCCAGCCGCCCAAGGAAGTACCAACTCACCAAAAGCACCTGATGTGACATACAAGTGCCAGTAATTGGACAGCTTGAAATACCTCTTTAAGAGACAAAGCTAAGTAGTGTCTGTGTCAAATACAGCTGTTCCCTCTAACTCTAACCCAAATGCCTATTGCTAGGGTGAGGGCAAACCAGGCATCCCTCTAAAAAGCTTGTTTGTTTTCATCTCCTATAGCTTAACTAAAAAAGGCAATTGCCTTATTCTCATTTTTCTCCTCTACCATAAGAACTGGGATTGGCAATTTATACCTAACCCCATTGTCTATTGGAATAATCTCTCCATAGAGTTAACCAACAGTATAAAATAACTAAAAAAAGAATACTGTTTCCCACCAACTTTGGGAAGATGCAGCCTATATAGGCATCTGGCCTTTTCTACTTTTGTGGTCCAATATCCTCTTAGTGGGACCATATCGTCTCAAAATTCTAATCAAGTTTATTTCTTCCAGAATCAACATCTTGTTAGCCATATGGGGACATCATCCAGCTTCACCCAGGATGCCAGATCTGTCTTCCTCCAACTGAGATAGAACAGCCAGAGGGTTTTACACCTTGTCAGGTAGGGCCTACTGCCCCTAACCAGCAGGAAGTAATTATAGAAGACAATTGTCCTTCAGCACCCTTTTAAGAATAGAGGTATAAATGCTCTGAGGGGGAGAATGAAGCAAGCTGGTAAAATAGGGGATCAGTAGATGGACTGGGGACCTGGCAAGAAGTTTATGTGGACATCAATACCCCCAAGATGGCTGCTGGAAGACCCTCATGAGAACTCCCGTTTGGAATGAGAATTCCTCTGGAAGCCAGGAGAAGCCCTGGATATTCTCCAGGGACCTTATCATTGGGCCCTCCCAGGGGATTGATGGGTAGCATAATCAATCAAAACAGCAAACAGCTGGGACTCCTCCTGCACCATTAACAAAAGGGCGGAATAATTAATGGTTTAAAAAGTAAGCACAAAGGCAAAGAAAACTCGTTCTGGCTTTCTTCACTCCCGCCAGGATCAATACACAAGTAAACCTGGGGATTTATAATCTATACTGGGGAATTGTAGTCTGTAAATCAGCCCACTTTATCACTCTTCAGCCTCTTCCTCTCTACCTGGGACCCATGATCTGATATTTTCCCCCATTTCTCTCCTGACCATTCCTTAAAAAATTATTGGCCTAATCGACATGGCTTGCTCTTGAAATTAATTTCTTACTGCTTAGCCAAGAACCTAGAAAAAAATCCAGCAACAATGTACTCCCCTATTATTAACACCTTGCATTAGTGTGGCACATTTGCTACAACTGATGAAAGAATATTATTTTAATTGTACTATTAACCATAATCTGTGATTTACATTAGGTTCACATATGGTAGGATTTTTATAAGTAGTGTATTGGTTTTTATATTGACTTTTCTGCTAATTTCTAATCTTCTACTGAGATCACTTCCTCTGTTTCTTAAGTTGCTGAATACCAAAAACCACTATATCCATGACTTATCTTAATAGGATTAAAACTTGAGCCATCTAGGAATTGCCTTTATAATCTTCAGTCTTACAGGAATGAGGTTATAATCTTCAATCAGAGATATGTGCTATTCTGACAGAAAGGAGGAAGGGAAGGAGGGGTGAGGTGTGGAGGGAGGAAAGAGGAAGAGAGAGGGAGGGAAGGAAGGAGGAAGGTAAGGAGGAAGGAAAGAAGGAAGGAGGAAAAGATTTGATCCATTTTTCCATGGGACAAATAAGGTCTTTCATTGAGATCTACCCTTGACATGAAGGCTTTATTATTGAATTAGAGTCCTCTCCTTTGTAAAGAAAAGACCAATTTAATAATAGTCACTGATTTATCTTTACATAATAATGAATACTGACCCTAATAGTTACTAGGCTCCTCCTGGATGGTAGATAGAGATAGTATGGTCTGTTTTTAGAGGTGTGAAATTTAGGGAATGGGTCAGGTATTCCCTATCTTTCTTCCCTATGTAAGAATGTAAACTCGAGCTTCTTGCTCCCCAAATTCCACATTCCACATTGATATCAGCACATATTTTTTACTTTGCTTTTATCTGATTCTTTTTTCTGGTATCTGGATTTACCTATCTTTCTTGAGCTCCCTGTATTTTGTTTTAGTTTTTAAAATTTTGCTATTATATTTTCTAAAATAATTCATCATTTACTATATGATGATGATTTATGTGGAAAATCTTTTAGCATTGATTATGAATTTATTGGCACAACACAAGTGTTCAGATTCACAATGTTTCTATTAGGGGAAAAGATAAAATTAGGTAACAAAAGTAAATATAAGCCCTCAAAGCATCATTATTAGCATTTCAATTAAATTTGCCATTTATCTACAATAGAGCATTTTTTTTCAGTGGATAATTAAAACAACCACCATATCATCTTGGAGTATTATGTCTTCAAGCTTCCCATACATCTGACCTGGATTGCTGTTACTTTCAAAGGACCTTCACCAATTGGGCTGTCATTTTCTTAAAATGAAATTTTGTTGAAGTATATCATCCATCTATGAACATACATAAACAATCAGTGCATAGTAAAAGTTGTGAACGTACAAAACAAACATGTTTATCATCATACAGGGCTCCCATACATTACTCCACCACCAACACCTGGCATTGTTGTGAAACTTTTGTTACTAACTGCAAAATAATACCATGAAAATATTACTGCTAACTATAGCTCATATCTTACATTTGGTGAATTTTTCCCCAACCCACCCAATTATTAACACTTTGCATTAGTATTTAAAATTTGTTATAGTTCATTAGCAGTTTGATATTGATAAATTCCAAAAAGAAATATTGAATTATGTTTGTAAATTGGTCTTTTCCTTTGGGCATATTAGAGCATATTGGATTCAGAGGTTTTACTTTTACTTGATTATTAAAATGATTAAGGCTTTGTTTGGGCCACATCAGTAAGACATTGATTCCCCAACCCCTTGGTGGGCAGGGACTCACAAAGAAACCTCACCACAGAGAAGGGAGGTGGGAGTTTTGAGCTGGAGCCTGGGAAGTGAACACACAGGAGAAGAACACAGAGGAATACAGACAGCTCCATAAACATGGCAGAAGCCCCGGGGAAAGAGACAGAGCCGTTTACCTGATAGTCTACAACTGGCCTTGTAGAGAGAGAACAGCAGCTGAGCCCAGAGAGAAATGGCACGCTGGGAAGAGAGGAACCCAAGAAGCCTGAACTCTTGGCAGATGTCGGCAGCCATCTTGCCCAACACATGGCAATAGACTTTGGTGAGGGAAGTAACTTATGCTTTATGGTCTGGTAACTGTAAGTTTCTACCCCAAATAAATATCCTTTATAAAAGCCAACAGATTTCTGGTATTTTGCATCAGTACTCATTTGGCTGACTAATACATAGTTCATAAGAAAATGTTCTCATATTTTTCCTGTTAGCCACAGTCTATCTTCCACCACTGTATTGCCTGTGTTATACAGCCCCATGTTTTGTACAATCCATTGCAAGTGTACACTCAATAACTCTCATTTTCATCACAGAGTTATGCTGTCATCATCTTAGTCAATTTTAGAACATTTTCATTGCTCCAAAAGGAAAAATCCCATACCCTCTTATATTCACATATAGTTGTCTCTTAGAATTGATATATTTTCTTTGCCATTGTTGCAAAAATATTACAATATGACTGTTAACTATATCCATAAGTTAAATTAGTTGTAATTTTCCCATTGTATGATCATATTCTTAACACTATATAAAAGAACATTCTTATATTTATACTCTTAACCACAATCTTCGTCCACCACTGAAATCACTAAGTTGTACATAACCTAGATTATTCTCTACTTTCCTTTCAATTGATATTTTTGTCTTCAATATCAATTATAAATCATCAGTGTTAGTTAAAATCAATCTAATGTGTTACCATCAACTTTATTCATTTCCATGTTTTTACAATAAACCTACATACATTGAGCATCATCACCCATTCTCAACCCACCTTCTATCTCCTAGTAACCTATACTCTAGAATTTACTTCCATGAATTTACTCAGTTTATTGAGTTCATATTAAAGAGACCATACAATGTTTATCCTTTTGTGTCTGGCTTATTTCATTCAACATAATATCCTCAAGTTTCATCCATGTTGTCATATGCATTGCAATTTCATTTCTTCTTACAGCTTAAGGATATTCCATTGTATGCATATACAACATTTTATTTAGCCACTCATCAGTTGATGGACTTACGCTGGTTCCATATTTTAGCAATTGTGAATAACGCTGCTATGAACATCAGTGTGCAAGTGTCAGTTCAAGTCCTCGCTTTCAGTTCTTCTGAATAAATTCCTAATAATGGGATTGCTGGATCATATGGGAGTTCTATATTCAGCTTCTTGAGGTACTGCCAAACTATCTTCCACAGAGGCTGTACCATTCTACATTCCCACCAACAGTGAAGGAGTGTTCCTTTTTCTCCACATTCTTTCCAGTACTTGTAGTTTTCTGTTTCGTTTTGTTTTGTTTTTTGTTTTTTTTATGATGACTTTTCTATAATGTGTGAAATGATATCTCAATATAGTTTTGTTTTGCATTTCCCTAATAGCTAGCGATGTTAAGCATTTTTTCATGTGCTTTTTTTCCATTTGTATTTCCTCTTTGGAGAAATGTCTATTCAAGTCTTTTGCCCATTTTTAAATTAGGTTTCTTGTCTTTTTATCATTGAGTTGAATGATCTTTTTATATAAAATGGATAGCAAACACTGTTGGATATGTGGTTTCCAAATATATTCTCCCATTAAGTGGGCTGCCTTTTTACTTTCTTGACAAAGTCTTTTGAAGAACAAAAGTGTTTAATTTTGAGGAGGTCCCATTTATCAACTTTTTCTTTTATTGCTCATGCTTTGGGTGAAAGGTTTAAGAAACTAATGCCTACCACAAGATCTTGAAGATGTTTCCCTGCATTTTCTTCTAGAAGTATGGTAGTAGCTTTTATATTTAGGCCCTTGGTCCATTGTGTGCTAACTTATGTATAAGGGGTGAGATAGGCATCTGCTTTCTTTTTTTTTTGGTTATGGCTATCCAGTTCTCCCAGCACCATTTGTTGAATAGACTATTCTGCCCCAGCTGGGTAAGTTTGACAGCCTTATCAAAAATCATTTGACTGTAGATATGAGGATCTATTTCTGAGTTCCATTGGTCAATCTGTCTATCTTTTTGCTAGTACCATGCTTTTTTTGGTTCCATTGGTCAATCTATCTTTTTGCCAGTACTATGCTCTTTTTACTACTGATGCTAAGTAATATGCTTTAAGGTCAGGAAGTGAGAGTCCTCCAATTTCTTTCTTCTATTTAAAGACATTTTTGGCTATTCTGGACCCTTTACACTTACAAATAAATTTCATAATTGGCTTTTCCATTTCTGCAAAAAAAAAAAAAAAAAGGCTGTTGGAATTTTTATTGGGATTGTGTTGAATCTGTAAATCAGTTTTGGTAGAACTGACATCTTACCTAGATTTAGTCTTCCAATCCATGGACATGGAATGTCCTTCCATTTATTTAAAACTTCTTTGGTTTCTTTTAGTAGTTTTCTGAATACAGGTACTTTATGTCCTTGATTAAGTTTATTCCTAATTATTTGGTTCTTTTAGTCACTATTATAAATGGTATTTTTTCTGATTTCCTTCTCAGATTTCTCACCAATAGTATATAGAAACATTATTGATTTTTGTGTTAATCTTGTATCCCACCACTTTGCCTAACTCATCTAGTTCTAGTTCTTTGTTGTGGGCTTTTAAGATTTTCTAGACGTAGAATCATATCATCAGTGAATAATGGCAGTTTTACTTCTTCTTTTCTTATTTTGGTGTGTTTTATTTATTTATCCTGCCTAATTGCTCTAGCTAGAACTTCTAGCACAACATTGAATAACAATGTTGACAGTGGGCATCCTTCACTTGTTCCTGATCTCTTCAGGAACTTCTTCAGTCTTTCACCATTAAGTACTGTGATTGTTAGGCTAATGTGTCAAATCAACCAGGTAATTGTGCCCAGTTGTTTGGTCAAGCAAGCACTGGGCTAATTGTAACACACGGACATTTATGGACTTTAGTCATCAGTGAAGTTGCTGCATAGATGGCTGATTACATCTACTATCAACCTGGGAGACTGCCATCAGCAATGAGTGATGTTTTATCCAATCAGTTAAACGCCTTAAAAGGAGAAGTGATTTCAGCACTCAGAGAGAATTTCCCAGCTCATCTTTGGACAGCCAATGTCTCCTGGAAACTCATCAAGGATCCTGTTAAACTGCCAAAGGTTAGGAATGATGTTGTCTTCACTTCACTGTACTAGAGGGATTGAGACTCCACTCCAACGACTGGGTAAAGTGTGGCCATCACCCTAATGCTCTTGGAGGGTGAGGTCTAGAGCCCGGTGGCCACCCAGATGCTTGATGAGGGTGGAACCAAGGAAATGGCCATTGGGCAAGCCTATGGAAAGGACGGTTCCCCATGAGGCCGCAGAGAGAAGAAACCATCATCTTGAAAATGACTCTCAGACCTTGACATCTAATGAAGTATGCCCTGCAAGTTTTCAGAACTGTTCTACAACCATGATTCACATTTCCCTCTCCCCAATTTCTCCTTATGGTAATGCAAATGTTTATCCTTTGTCCATTTGTATACTGGAAGCAGTTAAATTGTCTTGTAAGTTTGAGACAGGACTTACCCCCAAGACAAACTGTATTTCTTTAAACTGATTGTGATATGATTTTGTACTTAGCATTGCTACTGAAATAAGGTTTTCTGAATATTGTAATGTCTTTTTCAGAATTCAGAGGGTGGCGTATAGCAGTTTGGCATTGTTTAAGAATTCCAAAAATAGATATTGGATTATGTTTGTAAACTGGTCTGTTCCTCTGGGCATATCAGATTGTATTAGATTCAGAGGTTTCACTTTTACTTGATTAAACTAAGATTGGGGCTTTGATTTCACGAAGTTAGTAGGACATTGTGTCCCCACCAACTTGGTGGACAGGTACCCACAGAGAAAAGGACATGGCAGAGGAAAGAGTTGGATTTTTTTATGCCGGAGCCTGAGGAAGTAAATACACAGGAGAAGAGACAGCTCCATAGACACAGCAGAGGCCGGGGAGGAGAATGAGCCTGATAGCCTAGAGCTGCAGCTGAGCCCAGAGATACATGAGCCCCAGGAGAAAGACCAGCCTCACCCAGCCTACAGCTGAGATTGGAAGAAGCTGGGATCATGGAGCCTTAAGAGGAAGAGGAAGGCTGAACCCTCGCAGACATCACCAGTCATCTTGCTCCAACATGGAGCAACAGACTTTGGTAAGGGAAGTAAATCATGCTTTATGGCTTTGTGACTGTAAGCTTCTACCCCAAATAAATACCCTTTATAAAAACCAACCAATTTCTGGTGTTTTTATCAGCACCCCTTTGGCTGACTAATACAAGTACAATGGTATCTGTGGGTTTTCCTTATATGCTCTTTACTGTGTTGAGCAAACTTCCTTCTATTATCTTTTGCAGTGTTTCTATCAAGAAAGGATGTTTTATTTTGTTAAATGCCTTTTCTGCATCAATCAAGAGGATCATGTGATTTTTCTTCTTAAATTTACTAATGTAGTTTATTACAGTAATTTTCTTGTGTTGAACTACTCTTGCATACCTGGGATAAAACCCACTTGATTGTGGTGCATAGTTCCTTTAATGTGCTTTTTGGATTTGGTTTACAAGTACTTTGCTGAGCAGTTTTTGCATCTTATTCATTAGAAAAATTGGTCTGTAATTGTCTTGTTTTCATAGTATTTTTATCTCATTTGGTATTAGAGTGATGTTTGCTTCATAGAATGAGTTTGGGTGTGTTCCTTCCTGTTCAACTTTTTGGAAGAGCTTGAGCAAGATTGGTATTAGATCATCTTTGAGTGATAGGTAGAATTTACCTGTGAAGTAAATCTGGTCCCGGGCTTTTCATCTTTGAGAGGTTTTTGATGACTGTTTCAATCTCTTTTCTTGTGATTATTTTGTTGAGATCTTCTATTTCTTCTCTAATCAGTGTAAGCTTTTCATGTGTTTTTAGAAATTTATCCATTTCATCTACATTGTCCAGTTTGTTGTTATACAGTTGTTTATAGTATACTCTTATTGCAGTGGGGTCAGTGATAATGTCCCCCTCATATTTCTGATTTTCTTTATTTGCATCTTCTCTCTTTTTTTCTTTGTAAGTCTAGCTAACTGTTAGTTGATTTTGTTGATCATCTTGAAGAACCAACTTTTGGTTTTGTTGATTCTGTCTATTGTTTTGTTGTTGTTGTTGTTCTCAATTCCAATTATTTCTACTCTCATTTTTATTATTTGTTTCCTTTGGTTTGCTTTGGATGAGTTTGCTGTTCTTTTTCTAGTTCCTCCAGGTGTGCAGTGAGGTCAGTGATTTTAGCTTTTTCTTCTTTTTTAATATAAGCATTGAGAACTATAAATTTCCCTCTGGGCACTGTTATTTGCTGTATCCTGTAAGTTTTATATGTTGTATTCTCATTTTCATTCATCTTGAGACATTTACTGTTTTTTCTTGCAATGTCTTCTTTGACCCATCGATTAAGAGAGTGATGTTTAATCCCCATATATTTGTGAATTTTCTCTTTTTCTATACGTCATTGATTTCCAGCTTCATTCCATTATGATTAGAGAAAATGTTTTATATAATTTCTATCTTTTTGCATTTATTGAGACCTGCTTTGTTACCCAACATGTGGTCTATCCTGGAGAAACATCCATTAACACTTGAAAAGAAAGTATATCCAGCTGTTTTGGGGTGTAATGTTCTTTAAATGTCTGTTAGAAGTAGTTCATTTATCATATTATTCAAGCTCTTTGTTTTCTTATTTATCCTCAGTCCAGATATTCTATCCAATGCTGAGAGTGGTGTATTGAAATCTCTATTATTGTTGTGGCAGTTTGGTATTGTTTATGAATTCCAAAAATAGATATTGGATTTTGTTTATAAACTTGACTATCCCTCCGGGCATATTAGATTATATTGGATTCAGAAGTCCGAATTTTACTCGATTAAATAATGATTAACTCTTTGATTGGGCCATGTCAGTAGGACGTTGCATCCTCGCCCCCTTGGTGGGCAGGGACTCACAGAGTTTAGAGTTTTGGAGCTGGAGACCCGGGAAGTAAATATACAAGAGAAGAACACAGAGGAAGAGAGAAGTCTCTATTAGGCACAGGGCAGAGGCCCTGGGGAGAAAGACAAAGCCTAGAGAGCCTGATAGTCTACAGCTGACCTTGTGGATAAAATGAGCAGATGAGCCCAGAGAGAAACAAGCTCCGGGAGAGAGACAAGACTTAACCCAGCCTACAGCTGATATTGGAAGAAGCTGCGACCATGAGGCCTTAAAAGGAAGAGGAAGGACGAACATCAGCAGCCATCTTACTCCAATATGTGGCAACAAACTTTGGTGAGGGAAGTAACTCATGCTTTATGGCCTTGTGACTGTAAGTTTCTACCCCAAATAAATACCCTTTATAAAAGCAAATGAATTTCTGGTATTTTGCATCAGCAACCCTTTGGCTGACTAATACAATTGTAGAGACAGCTATTTCTCCCTTCAGTTTTGCCAGTGAGTGTTTCATGTATCTTGGGGCACCCAGGTTATGTGTATAAATATTTATTACAGTTATTTCTTCTTGGTGAATTGTCACTTTTATTAATACATAATATTCTTCTTTATCTCTTATAACAGTTTTGCATTTAAACATCTATTTTGCCTGATATTAATATCACTACTCCAGATTGTTTTTGATTACTATTTGCATGGAATGTATTTTTCCAAACTTTTATTTCAAATTGGTTGTAGCCTTATGTCTGAGGTGAGTCTCTTATAGACAGCATATAGATGCCTGATATTTTTTATCCATTCTGTCAGTCTATATCTTTTGTTTGGGGAATTCAATCCATTAACATTCAGTGTATTTCAGTTAAGGCATTATTTTCTTTGTCAATTTTATCCCCTGGTTTTCTATTGTTATATCTTACTGTTGTCTGTCTTTTTACCCTTTATCCTACCTTTACTAATAATATTCATTTCTGCACTCTTCTTCCAAGTCTCTCACCCTTGTTTTTCCCTTTCAGGCTGTAGAATTCCCTTTAGTGTCACTTGTAAAGCTGGTATTTTGGTAACATACTCTCTCAGTTTTTGTTTGTTGGTGAAGATTTTAATCTCACCCTCATTTTTGAAGGATGGTTTTGCCATTGTTGCCATTGTTGGCTGGCAGTTTTTCTCTTTCAGTTCCTTAAATACATCATACTACTTTTTCCTTGACTCCATGGTTTCTGATGAGAGTTGGTACCTATTCTTATTGAGACTCCCTTGTATGTGATGCATTGCTTTTTTCTTGCTGCTTTCAGAACCCCCTCTTTATCTCTGGTATTTGTCATTCTGAATAGTAGGAGTCTCAGTGTAGGTATATTCAGAATTGTTCTGTTTGGGGTACATTTTCCTTTTTGGATATGGATATTTATGTCTTTCATGAGGCTTGGGAAGTTTTCTGTCATTATTTCCTCAAATATTCTTTCTGACATTTTTCATTCTCTTTCTCTTCTGGGGCACTGATAATGTATGTGTTTATGTGTTTCACATTATCATTAAATTCCCTGAGATCTTATTCCATGTTTTCCATTTTTTTCTCTTTTCTGTTCTCCTGTCTTTTCAAATTCTTTCTTCAATTTCACCAATTCTGTCCTCTATCAATTTAAATCTGCTGTTACTATTGAAATTTGGCCTAGTATTATATATTGCCTAAGAATTACCTCCTGAAAGCCTCCATGTTAGTCAAATGTGGCCTCTTTCTAAGCCAAACTCAGCATATAAATGCACTACCTTCCCCCTGGCATGGGACCTGACTCCCAGGGATGAGCCTCTCTGGCACCAAAGGATTATTACCAAGCACCAACTAATAATGCATCTGGAAAAAGACCTTGACCAAAAGGGGGATATAATAAATACAAATGAGTTTGTATGGCTAAGAGATTTCAAAGTGAGTTGGGAGTTCATTCCAGAGGTTACACTTATGCAGGTCTTAGCAGGAGCTCATTGACTGCCACAGTAAACCATGTCTCAAACAGCAGGGCTCCTGAGGGCTCTAGAGACCTCTGGATACTATAGGCAGGGCAGACATTCTCAGGAATTCAGCACCCTGTCTGTGGGCCTAACTTTGGAATATATGCTCCCCAATGTAACAGAGCTAGACTCAATTACAATTTCCCTACAGGTGATTCTTCTTCCCCTTTTATTTGAACCTACAAATAGCATTATACTCATTAAATATATGTCCCAGAGACTTAAGTCTTTGGTCTGTTCATATGCCAGGTGACCTCCAAATCTCAGCGGAGTTGCAACACCTATTCTCCAGCTCATTGGACTCTTCCAGGACAACTAACAAAAGGATGATGATGGACAATGCCCATCCCAAAAAACAGAGAGTTTCTACAACTGCAAGCAAGACAGTTCCATCCATCAGCCCCATGAGATTTAAGGCCCTCTCAATCAGAAACAGAGCAGGCATCACCATCCCAAAATCCTCAATATTGAGAAATTAACAAACATAAGAGGGAAATACAACTATGGACTTAAGTAGACTTATGATTATTCTAGCAATTGAAGAAATTGTATCATTGATACAAAGACAGTAGTCACCAGAGGTTTTGGGGGTGGGGGGGGTGGGAAAGGGAAGAATAGATGTAACATGGGGTAATTTGGGGACATTGGAATTGTCCTGCCCAACATTGCAATGATGGATACAGGTCATTATACATTTTGTCAAAACCTATAAAATTGTGCAGTGCAAAGTGTAAACTATAATGTAAACTATAGTCCATGGTTAGTAGCAATGCTTCAATATGTGTCCATCAATTGTAACAAATGTACCATACTAATGAAAGATGTTGTTAATGTGGGAAATGGTGGGAGGGGAAGGGGTAGGGCATATGGGAATCCCCTATATTTTTGATGTAACATTTATATGATCTAAAGTTTCCTTAAAAATAAAAAATTAACTCAAAAAAAAAAAAAGAAACTCATCAAGTTTTGGTATGGTATCAAGGAATAATATCTACAATTATTTGAAAAAACTATTAAAATCTCCCTCCCTTTGCCAAGTTAAAAAAAAAATCTGCTGTTATATGCATCTAATGTATTTTTAATTTCATCCATTGTGTCTTTCATTCCCATAAGCTCTGTTACTTTTCTTTGCAGGCTTTAAGAATGTTCTTTATGTTCACTCATTTTCTCCTTAATATCTTTTATTTCTTTAGTCACATTTTCCTATAACTCCTTGAATTGACTTGGGAGATTTGTTTGATTATCACTGATTAGTTACCTTAGATCCTGTGTCTTGTCAGGATTTTTGGTTTGTTCCTTTGCCTGGGCCATATGTTGTTGTTTCTCAGTATAACTTTTTAAAATATAACATTATAACTATAATTTTTCACTGATGTCTAGGCATCTGAATATGTTGGTGAATTTACTCTGATGGTCAATTTCTCTCTCTTGCCTGGTAGTTTTGTTTCACATCTCTTATTTGATTTTTGGTTCAATTTATTCTAAGTCTTTAAAATTACCCAATTTAAGTTATCAACAAAGGGACAGGGATTCACTAATGGGATTCAGATCCACCCCCAGAAGTTTGGGACAAGAGACGACTAAAAGAAGTTTTTCTCCTTGCAGTTTCTTGGCCGGCTAGCAGATGGTGAAACTTTCCATGGAAGTGACTCTTTCAATTTCCATTTGCCTGTGATTCTGGTCTGTCCAGAGCTGAGATTCAAAGCAAGCTCTGCTGACCAAATTCACTGAAGATAAAACACTTACCACCCTCTGCCGCACAATCCCTCTTCCCAGGGAAGATGTCTGTTCCCTTCTCAGTTGGCTGCAATGAGCCATGGGTTTTATCCAGACTATTCACCTTGAGGGTGGGGCGTGGGTGCCATTCCCATCTATGGAGCTAGCAACTCATTTTTTATTTTGGCTTCTTCATCTCTCTGTCCCTTGCCCTCCTGGAGGGGTGTGTGCAGCATCCTCCTGGTCTGCAGATCCCCAAAGAAAGTCCCTTGCACAGCTCTTTGCCCTTCTCCCACTGTTTTTGTAAGAGAGTTAAGCCCTGCTTATTCTGATGCCATCTTCCCAGAAGTTTCACCATTTTGTTTATTTTAAATAACTTTACACATTTTCCACCATTTTCCTTATTTCTCATTTTCCTTTATCACATTGTTTTGTTTTTTTTTTCCCATATATGAATGTTGGAGCCTTTTTATAACTTTAATTCACTTTTTAAATATTTTTATTGAAAATTCAATATTTTAAAGTATACAATTCAGTGGTTTTAGTATATTCACTATGCTGTGAAACCATCATTGCTATCTAATTCTAAAACATTTCTATCACCCCAAAAAGAAACCCATACTTATTAGTAGTCAGTCCAATTCTCACATTTCCCCATCCCCAGGTAACTGATAATCTATTTTTTCCTGTTTCTATGGATTTGCTTATTATTCTGGATCTTTCATATAAATGAGATAATATGTTTTTTGGCCTTTTGTGTCTGGCTTCTTTTATTTAGCGTAGTGTTTTCAAGGTTCATCCATGTAGTAGCATTATCAGCACTTTATTTCTTTTTATTGCCAAATTATATTCTTGTATGGATATAGCACATGATAGACATTTGTGCTATTTTCACTTTTTGTCAATTGTGAGTAATGCTGCTATGAATATTCATGTACATGTTTTTATGTATACATATGTTTTCAATTCACTTTAAATCACTTTTAAGGGAACCTAATAGAGTCAATGTTGTGTCTTTAATAATTCCATATTTAACATTGGCACATAGCAGAAATGCAGAAATGGGGGAGGCTGGGAGGGCAGGGGGATAGTAGAAGAATGTGGTAGCAAGAGGTAATTAAACACTGCAGGATTGTTTAGACCTGCCACCTCAACATACTCATGCCCACATACACACCCATCTGCACACACCTACAAAGGGCAGAAAATAAAAGAATTCTTTCCCATCTCAACTCTGGGTTCCTATCCACCACACTCAAAGACAAGAAGGAAAAAAAAAATGGAATAAGAAATTAGAATACATTTACCACCACAGTGAAATATAAGTAATCAAATATTCTACTTTCAAATGTCTCCTGGGCCTATTTTCCCACCTATAAGACCAGTCATACAATTAAAGAATAAACAGTTCTCATGAAATTTCTTGAAACTGACTCCAGGGTTATGAAATCATGTGTTGAATGTCAAGTGATTACTTTAATATGTCTTCTGCTACAAAAGAGAATAAACCCCCATCACATGATGGAGGGCAGTGTTTCTAATAATTCAGAAAAAATTTTCCTGAGGGACCTATCATTTGATTCCACTAACTTTTCTGCAATTGAGATCTTTATCTTTAATAATTGTTAATATAGTTTTCCAATTATTTCCTTGTTTTTCTTCCTCTTTTTTTCTTATGTAGGTTCTATTTTTCTTAGACATAATTATTTTGTTTGACTCCTTCCAGAAACTTTTCAGCTTTACATCACTGATAAAATCTAACCTCATGAGCCAGGCAACTGTACTTGTTAAGGATACTCATTCATTTCTCAAACATTCAGTTACTCCCCTCAATAAAGGGGTTTCAGAAAGCTGAGGAGATGAACTTATAAACAATCACTCTTCCTAGTGATAATAGAGAGATAAGGGAATGGATGCAAGAGCGGTATGTGTTGCTGTGGCAATAAGCAGGAAAACTTATTTTGTTGAGTCTCTAGAGTTAAATCATGAATTTGCTCATCTCTAATTCTAGTGAGGGCTTTAAAATTATATCTTTTTATCTTGACCAAAAATTAAAAGGTTTTCTTCTTCTTCCATTAATTATACATCTTTTTAAAAAAGGATCAGCTTCTTTTTCTACAGTGACTCCTACTCAACCTAAAAAAATGCTGTCTTTCCTGCCCTAAAAACCAAAAACAAATAAATTTCTATTAACTATTCCTCTCTTTTTCTCCTCCTCTCTCTCCTTCCTGTTGTATCTAAACTTCTGACAATAGTCTATATTATCTGCCACTACATCCTTAACTCTGAAACACTCATCAGGACACACTGAAATCTGATCCCCAGTCCTCACTGCTCTACCTAAATTTCTTTTCAAATGTCAGCCAAGGCCTTTCCTCAGTCGTCCCTCTGCTGGACCTCAGGCAAGATTTGATACTGTTGAAGCTATTTTTTCCCTTGGTTTCTAGCCCACAACTCTCTGGTCCACTGGGACACCTAGGCTTTAGAGCTTATTCTAAGCCTATTTATGTTCTTTGTCCATTATCCTATTGAGTTTCTAGACTTTTTCCTATTAATTTGAATGAGTTTTCTATATATTTTAAAAATAGCTCTGTGATGGCTAATCTGTCAAATTGGCCAAGTAATGGTGCCCAGTTTTTTGGTCAAACAAGCACTGGGCTAATTGTAATACAAGGACATTTCATGGACTTTAATCATCAGTGAGTTGATTGCATAGATGGCTGATTACATCTACAATCAACTAAGGGGATTGCCATCAGCAATGAGAGACATCTTATCCAATCAGTTGAAGGCCTTAAAAGGGGAAATGATTTCAACATTCAGAAAGAGGATTCCCAGCTCTACTTCAGACAGCCAACATCTCCTGGGAACTCATCAAGGACCTTCATCAGAGCCCCTCGTTTGCAGCCTGCCCTGCAGAATTTGGACTTGTGCATCCCCACGGTCACATGAGAGAATTTTTATAAAATCTCACACTATTTACAGATATCTCCTGTTAGTTCTGTTTCCCTAGAGAACCCTCACTAATACAGCTTGGTACCAGGAGTAGTTCTTGAGAAACAGAATCTTTAAAATGGGATTTCTGAAGTGGTTCTCTCATCTTTGCAATTGGCTCTCTACTCTGATTGGATTCAAGAGCACTAATGACTCCCTTTCCAATAATCACGAGGCCACTGACAGTCCATGGCATGAGTTCGCAATGGAGATACATAAAATATCACCACTGGATTCAACTACTTCCATGCTTATAAGAGGCAAGGATCTGAGTGAGAGTGTTTTCAACACCTTAACAGAGTTTTGTGGAGTCAAAAGTTACAATGATGTTGGCTGGCTCTACCTAAATAGTTTGAATACAGTTACAAAAGAAAGGGATGAGCGAAAGGCTTCAAATTTGCAACTTAAATGCCACGTGAATGCTGTGAAAGTTTCTATGTGTGCTTTGAAAGAAAATCTTGTTTTGTGTAGCAACAAACTTGAGATCTCTGAAAGCCAGACTCAGAGTCTCATTGTACAAGTAGTAGAATTATAATGGATACTAATAGCTCAAACTTGCAGGGTGTCTGCTGTTAAAGTGAGGGCATTGATTGGAAAAGAGTGGAACCCTGAGGTTAGGGATGGAGATATATGGGCTGATGATGATATCAGTGGGCATAGTGAAACTCTCAATTCTGCTGAGACTTTGCCAGATAAGCCTATAATGCTCTGCCCTGTGGAGACCATGAAATGTTAACCTTAAATCAGCCAGCCTCCAGCCTGCGCCAGGGAGCCTGGACCTCCTCCAAGCCCTAAGGTAGGTACCAGTCAAACTCCAGCCTGCCCCCTGAACCTGTCATCAAACCCCCATCTGAAGAGATTAATACTGTCTCACTAGACAAAAATGCAAAGGAATGCTCAGAGGTCAATAGATTGCAAGACATTTCTAATCTTTCTTATCCACTGCCACCACCCCTCTTCTCTTTGAGACCTATTACTAGACTAAAATCACAAGCCCCTAAATGGGCAGTACAAAGTGTGACCCATAAGTAAGTACACTATACTCCAAAAGAATTGCATTTTTCCAATTTATATAGGCAGAAATCAGGGGACTACGTGGGGGAATGGGTATTAAGGGTGTGGGATAATGGTGGAATAAATATAAATTTGGATCAGGCTGAATTTATTGATATGAGCCCACAAAGCATAAATTCTGGACTCAGTGCTGTAGTGTGAGGGGTTAGAAAGGGCTCTAACAGTTTATTTGGCTGGATGGATGGAACATGGATCAAAAGATGGCCTAAAATGTCTGAGGTTGAGATGCCTGATTTACCCTGATAGAGATTGGAATACTAGAATGGATTTACCTTTTAAGACCTGCCCACTTAACCCAGGAATGTCTAGAGGATGCACATTTCACCAGGACTGTGAGAAATAAATTTGTAAGACTAACTCCATCTTCCCTGAAGTGCTCTGTTGTTGCTCTTCTCTGTAGTCCAGATATTACTGTGGGAATTGCTGTCATGGAACTAGAATCCTTAAACATTATGGGGATGATCAGATCTTGGTCTGACATAAGCCAAGAATCAACAGTAAATCACGGGCATAGCTACCACAATGAAAGGCAGACTCAAAGCAGCAATCAGAAGAGTCTGATTCATATAGAGCTATGGCACTGGCTAATAGATCATGGGGCACATAGAAGTGAAATAGATGAGCAGTCTACTAATATCCTACTTGATGTGTATAAGCAGAAAAGTTCTAGGTCCAGTAAACAAAACCTTAACTTGAATTACAGACACAGAGAATCACAGCCTCTTAATAAATTCCCAGACTTGAGACGGTTTACAGACCCAGAGACCCTTGAATGCTGAGGAGGCCAGGTCCCTTGGGGAAGAATCCTGTTATGCTGCCAAAAAGGTATACTGTTAATTTTCCTCCCAGATCTACCCAAAGAGACCTATGGCCTTTTACCTAAGTAACTGTGCATTGGTGAAAAGAAAATGAACAGACATTTTGGGGATTATTAGACAGTTGCTCAGAAGTGACATTAATTCCAGGAACCTGAAACACCACTGTAGTCCACCAGCCAGAGTAGGGGCTTATGGAGGTCATGTGATTGATGGAGTTTTAGGTCACGCCCATCTGACAGTGGGTCCAGTGAGTCCCCAGACCCCCTTTGTGGTTATTTCCCCAGTTCCAGAAGGCATAATTGGAATAGGCATACTCAGTAACAGGCAGAATTCCCATATCAGTTCTCTGACTTGTGGGAGTAAGGTCTATTATGGTAGGAAGGGCCAAGTGGGAGCTACTAGAACTGCCCCTACCTAACAAAATAGTAAACCAAAAGCTATGCCTCATTTCTGGAGGGATTGCAGAGATCAGTGCCACCATCAAGGACTTGAAGGAGGCAGGGGAAGTGATTCCCTCACATTCACATTCAACTCTCCCTTTGGCCTCTGCAAAAAAACAGATGGATCTTGGAGGATGACAGTGGATTATTGTAAACTTAACCAGGTGGTAACTCCAATTACAGATGCTGTTCCAGATGTGGTATCATTGCTTGAGCAAATCAACACATACCCTAGTACTGGTATGCAGCTATTGACCTGGCAAATGCTTTTTTCTCGTTGCTGTTAGTAAAGACCACAGGAAACAGTTTGCTTTCAGCTGGCAAGGCCAGCAATGTACCGTCACTGTCCTGCCTCAAGGGTATATCAACTTTCCAGCCCTATGTCATAATATTGTTTGCAGGGACCTTGATCATCTCTCCCTCCCACAAGACATTACACTGGTCCATTACATTGATGATATCATGCTGATTTTACCTAGTGAGCAAGAAATAGCAATGACTCTGGACTTATTGGTAATGCATTTGCATGAGAGAGGATGGGAGAAAAATTCAACAAAAATACAGAGGCCTTCCACCTTGGTGAAATTTCTAGGTGTTGAGTGGTGTGAGGCATCTCGAGATACTCCTTCTAAAGTAAAGGATAAGCTGTTGTATCTGGTCCCTCCTATGACCAAAAAAGAGGCATAATGCTTAGTTTGTCTCTTCAGACGTTGGAGACAACACATTCTTCCTTTGGGTTTGAAGTTCTGGCCTATTTACCAAGTGATCAGAAAAGCTGCTAGTTTTGAGTGAGGACCAGAACAAGAGGAGGCTCTACAACAGATCCAGGCTGCTGTGCAAACTGCACTACCATTTGGGCCATATGAACCAGCAGATCCAATGGTGCTGAACATGTCAGCGGTAGAGATGCCATCTGGAGCCTTTGACAGACCCCAACAGGAGAATCACAACACAGACCCTTAGGATTTTGGAGCAAAGCCCTGCCATCCTCTGCAGATAACTATTCTCCTTTTGAGAAACAGCTTTTGGCCTGCTCCTGGGCATTAGTAGACTGAATGTTTAACCATGGGCCACCAAGTTACCATGAGACCTGAGTTGCCTATCATGAGCTGGGTATTGTCTGACCAACAAAACCATAAAGTTGGGTGTGCACAGCAGCACTCCATCTTAAAGTGGAAGTGGTATATATGAGATAGGGTTTGAGTGGGTTACAAGAGGAAGTGGCCCAAATGCCCATGGTCACCACTCCTGCCATGTTACTGTCTCTTTCTCAGCCCACAGCTGTGGCCTCTTGGGGAGTTCCTTACAATCAGCTGACTAAGGAAGAGAAAACTCAGGTCTGGTTTTCTGCACGATATGCAGGTACCACCCAAAATTGGACAGTTGCAGCACTGCAGCCCCTTTCTGGGATGTCCCTGAAGAACACTGGTGAGGGCAAATCTTCCCAGTGGGCAGAACTTCAAACAGGGCACCTGGTTATTCTTTTTTCTTGGAAGGAGAAAAGGCCAGAGGAACATTTGTACACTAATCCATGGGCTGATACCAATGGTTTGTCTGGATGGTCAGGCACTTGGAAGGAATATGATTGGAAAATTGATGACAAAGAGGTCTGTGAAAGAGGTATATGCATAGACTTTTCTGAGTGGGCAAAAAAAAACATGAAAATATTTGTGTCTCATGTGAAGGCTCACCAGAGGGTGACTTCAGCAGAGGGAGATTTTAATAATCAAGTGGATAAGAAGACCCACTCTGTGGCTACACTCATCCTTTTTCCCCAGCCATTCCTGTCATTGCCCAATGGGCTCATAAATAAAGTGGATATGTTGGTAGGGATGGAGGTTATGAACGAGCTCGGCAACATGGATTTCTCTTCACCAAGGCCAACCTGGCTACAGCCACTGCTGAGTGCCCAATCTGCCAGCAGCAAAGAACTCATCTCTCTTCCCAGGGCCTCTGCTGTGTCTAATGGAGCCTTTTCTCTTTCTTTTTTTATTTTTATTTATTTTTTCTTTTTATTTTATTTTTCTTTTTTTTTTTTTTTTCTTTTTTTAAACAAATCTATTTTATTGGTACATATTAATAAAGCATACAATTCATTCAATGTGTACAATAATAGTATTTGGTATAATCTCATAGTTGTGCATTCATCATTTCAATCATTATTAGAGTATTTTCATTATTTCAATAATAATAGTAAACAAAAACTGACAAACAATAAACAAGAAAATTCTTCACCTCTCCATCTCTCTGTTTCCACTTCTTTTTATATATATATATATATATATTTTTTTTTTTTTAAGAGGTGCTTAGATTACCGAAAATATTACACAGAACCCCCTGGGATTCCCATGTTGCCCACCCCCCACACCTCCCACCACGTCCCACACTGGTGGGAGATGTTTTCTCTTTCTTTATCTGCTTCTCCGTGTTCTTCTCCTGTGTGCTTACTTCCTGGGACTTTAGCTCAAAAACTCCTCTGCCACATCGTTTTCTCTGTGATTTCCCACCCACCAAGGGAGTGGGGATTCAACATCCTACTGATGTGGCCAAATCAAAGCCTTAATCATTATTTAATCAAGTAAAAGTGAAACCTCTGAATTTAATACAATCTAATACACCCAGAGGAACAGACCAGTTTACAAACATAATCCAATAGCTACTTTTGGAATTCATAAACAATAATAACTGCTACACTCCACCCTCTTAATTCCAAGAATATATTTCAATATTAAAAAAAAAAAAAAACACCTTAAATCAGTACAATGCTAAGTACAAAATCATTTAACAGTCAGTTTAAAGAAATACAGGTTGTCTTGGGGCAAAGGCCCATCTGACAATAGACCTCTGAAACTTACAAAATCATTTATCTGCTTCCAATACACAAATGGACAGACAAAGAACAAACATTTGCATTACTATAAGGAGAAATTGAGCAGGAAACATGAGTTACGGGTCCAGAACAGTTCTGTAAACCTGCAGGGCATACTTCATTAGATGTCAAAGTCTGAAAGTCATTCTTAAGATGATGGTTTCTTCTCCCTTGGCCCTCATGGGGACCCACATTTCCACAGGCTTGCCCAATGGCCATTTTCTTGGTTCCACCCTCATCAAGCATCTGGGTGATAACCAAGCTCCAGACCTCACCCTCAAAGTACCTTGGGATGATGGCCACACTTTACTCAAGGTTTAGGGAGAGTCTTAACCCCTCTAGTACAGTGAAGTGAAGACAACATCCTTCCTAACCTTTGGCATACAGGCTCAACCCTCTCAAAGCAACAAGTTGTCAAACTGGCCTTCCCTAATCCATGGGGGGCAGGCCCAGCCCTCTCAGACTATGGGATGTCAACCTTACCCTTCCTAACACTTGAGGAATGTGCATCACCCTCCCTGTACCCTGGAGCAACAAAACTTTCCCTGAACAGCAGGCAGGAACATCCACCCTCTTCAACTGCCAGGGCAAACTCACCCTCTCTGTACACATGAGTTGGGTTCCTCTCTTAGCCCAAGGAGATGTCTTAATTCCAGATCTCAGCTTCCATGATTTTCCTCTTAAAGCTATATCCCCTTCATCTCTCCCTTCCATGTCCTTTTACTCTAGGCGACAGCGATTTTGTTCATACAGCTCTCTCAAAAAGTTTGTTGGTTTAGCATGCAGGAAACAGGGGTCCAAACCATCAGACAGTAAGACTTTCCACAAGTCTTTCCTAGATAACTGCATTTTCAATCTTGATTTACAAGTTCCAAGTTTAGTTAATTCCTCAAACGGGGCATCTATCATCTGGGGGCTTGATTTCCAGAGGCTTGGAATTTCCAGAGCCAGTTTCTGTTTTCTTTGTGCCCAACAATTCAGTTCTCAGCTTATTTCTCTCGTCTAGCATTTTACTATAAGCTGCAAGGAGAAGCCAAGTCACATTCTCTGAGTTTACTTTGGAATGTTCTTCAGCTAAATGCCCAGGCTCACCATTTTCAAATTCTGCCTTCCATAAAACATCAGGAGTCAATCTTGCTAGGTTCTCTGCAACTTTAAAACACGGATCATCTTTCCTCCAGTTTCCAATAATAGTTTCATCATTTACTTCTAAGTCATCATAAAGTCTCTTTAGAGTCCTTATTTCTATCAACAGTCTCTTCAAAAGACTGTAGGTCTTTTCTACCAAGGCACTCACAATTCCTCCAAAAAATACCCCTTACCCATTTATAAAACTGTTCCAGCATTTTGGTAATTGCGAAAGCACAACCCCACTCTCCAGTACCAAATTCTGTATTCATCAGCCAAAGGGGTGCTGATGCAAAGTAAAAGAAATCTGCTGAGTTTTACAAAGAGTATTTATTTGGAGTAGAAGCTTAGTCAGAAGGCCATAAAGCATACATTACTTCCCTCACCAAAATCTGTTGCCATGTGTTAGAGCAAGATGGCTGGGACATCTGCACAGTCCCAGCTTCTTCCAATATCAGCTGTAGGCTGGAATAAGTCTCGTCTCTCTCCTAGGGCTCATTCTTCTCCAGGCTCAGCGGTTCTGTTCTCTCCACAAGGTCAGCTGTAAACTATCAGGCGAATGGCTTGCCTCTCTTCCCAGGGGTTCTGCAGTGTCTAATGGTGCCTTCTCTCTTTCTTCATGTATCAGCTTTTCTGTGTTCTTCTCCTGTGTGTTTGCTTTCTGGGGCTCTGGCTCAAAAACTCCCACTAACTCCTCTGCCATGTCATTTTCTCTGTGATTCCCCACCTATTAAGGGGGTGGGGAATCAACATTCTACTAACATGGCCCAATCAAAGCCTTAATCATTATCTAATCAAGTAAAAGTGAAGTCTCTGAATTTAATACAATCTAATACACCCAGAGGAACAGACTAGTTAACAAACATAATCCAAAATCTATTTTTGGAATTCATAAACAATATCAAACTGCTACAGTATTCCACACAGCATTGCTTCTGATCAAGGAACCCACTTCACAGCAAATGATGTGCAGGAATGAGCACATGTTCTTGGAATTCACTGGCCTTAGCATGTCCCCCATCATCCTGAAGCAGCTAGATTGATAGAATGGTGGAATGCCCTTTTGTAGACTCAATTATGGTGCCACCTAGGAGGCAATACCTTGCAAGGCTGGGGCAATGTTCTCAGTGATTATAGTGCTCAACTTTTTTGTTTCCCTTATCTCAAGGTCAGTCTTATGTGGCTATTTGTTCAATATCTGAAAATAGTTGTTTCATGTAGTTTGACCAGTAATTGTGACTTCTTGGTTGAAATAATTAATAAATGGTATGTCTTCCTCATGATCTCATTTTCTATTTGCCAAATGAATGGAAAAATCTTTTATTACCTGTAAGAGAGAAGATCCATAACATAGAAGGAGACTCAACCTCTGATTGAAAATGTAGAAGTCTTCCAGGCTAGGAATGCCCACATTGTACTATAATGTGAGAGAGAAGGCAACTTTCACAGAATTTAAGACATTGAAAGTAGACTTTTATATACTACACATAGCCATCAGTACTTACATCCATCAGGAAGAAATAAGATCACCAAGAGAAAGAGTAGAGAGAAAAGAGAAGTAAACTCCAATATATTATAGTCAGGTAGCAGAAGAGGAAGAGCTCCAAAATATATGGACTAATAGTTGCCATATAGATAGTAGTAAAAGCAGGAAAATGTGATTATTACTGAAGTCATGGGGAAACAGCATTTCAAGAAAGAGGGAATGGTCAATGAGTTAAAAAGTGATACAGGTCGAAAAAGACTGAAACAGTGTCCACTGAATTTAGCAATATGGAATTCACTGTTAATTTTAGCAAGAAACATTTCTGGGAAAATGGGATGATGTATGAATGGATGAGAAAATGTAGTGGAGGAAAATTAGATGAAAAGAGATGTGCAGTCCAAGAAGGGTAAGCTTAATTTATTTTAAACTTGAGAAGAATATTGTTCCAACTTAAAATAAAATTTTAATGCTAAGACAAGATATGGTAATGAGGGAGAAGTTGAAGAAACAGGAAAGCTAGATGATAATTGATGAGGAAAGGACCTAGAGAGAGGGATGTGATGCAGGGTGTATTTGGAGGTGTTAGCTCTTTGAAAATTATCTGCTGGGAGTTAAAGACATGAGGGTGGAGGCTGGGTCAGATACTTAAGGATAGTGGAGAAGGAATGGAATCACTGTTGTATAAAATGGAAGAACAAGCTGACTTGAAAAATGAAGTAAGGTTTCTGGTGGAGTAGGGATATATTTGAGTTTGATGATCATAAATTTCTAGTAAAACCAATCTATCCTGTTTTGAATTTCTCCCACAGTGCTCTAGCTTTCACCTAAAGGCATAAAAAAGATAATTGGATTTGTCCTGGTTTGGCATTTTGCCAAACAAGAGGAAGTGAATTTTGGTTATTGGCAAGAGTAAAATTTAAATGATTTATTGTAGAGACTAAGAGAGTTAGGAGGGAAGTGAAGCCTGGAGAGGCCTGATAGGTGAGGAAAAAAAGTGTAGGGATAAATGGACTAGAAATTATAATAGAGTTGAAGTATAATCCTAATACTATTAGCTAAATGTGAAAGCTGAAAATACCAGTTGTGATTAGAGATGAGAGTAGTGTAGGATGTTTAAATTAGTGCTTTGATGGTGAACAGGTTTTAGATGATGATAAGTTCCATGATCTGCATGGAGTATGTAGTAAGATAAAAAGTAATTAAAGATCATTAGAGAAGAAGAAGTGTAGGAGTCAAGGTAGGAATATCCCCAACAGACAAGTACCAAAGCTATGTTGTGGAGGTACAAAACACCATGGGAGCCTATGGGGTAGTATGTGGGCTTTCTTAACATTCCTTTAGTCACCATTAATGTCTAGTACTTCTTTATCTCCATGACTGTAGAGACCAGGTCCATTTTGTTTATTGTTCTATCTCTAGCATCTAGCAAAGTTCCTAGCACTAAGAAGGGGTTTAATGAATATTAATATTACAAATGAATGAATGAGAAAATAAATAAATGAGTAAATAAATAAATGAATAAATAAATGAATGAATGAATGAAATGGTGTGGGAGCCACCTCAAGATGACTCCCAAAAGGTGTTGGCTCCTGGTATTCACACCTTTGCTTAGTCTTTGTAACCAACAGAATATGGTAGTAATGGTGGTATGCCACATTTGAGGTTACTTTATAAAAGATTTTGGCTTCCATCTTGGATCACTTGCACTGGGGGAAGCTATGTCATGAGAAGCACATGGTGAGGAACTGAAGCCTTCTGCCAACAGACATGTGAATGAACTCAGAAGCTGTCCTCCAGCCCCACTCAAGTCTTCAGAGACTGTAGCCCTAGCTAACAGCTTAACTGCAATTTCTGAGAAACCCTGAGCTAGAACCACCCAACAAAGGTGTTCTGGATTCCTAATCCTCAGATTGTATAAGATGATAATGTTTGTTGCTTTAGCTCCTCAATTTGGGAGTAATTTGTTATGCAGTAATAGACAAATAATACAGATGGTAAGCTATTGTCACTGAATACTTTAGAACTTCCTCTATGCTATCTACCCCCATTTGTGCATAGAATCATAAATAATATATCCTCTCTTCTCTCCATATAGTAATAATTTTAACAGTCTGATAGTTCTACTTCAGTAATAAAAGTATCATATGAGTACAAATTTTGTGTTTAAAGTCATACCGTGCCACTAAATTGTGGCATAATGACTTACTTTCTCATTTGGTGCAATATTGTATAGGCTGATTCAGAAGGTCTAGAGACTTTTGAAATTCTAATGATTGCTCAATCCACATTGGATTGTTGCATGTTAGCATGTTCTTCATTTTTTTCTCATAAGCAAAGCAGATCAGTATAATAAATCATAATTGACACAAGCCAGAAAATGCACTTTCAGCATAGGATGACTCCGCTAAAGCTTAGCTTTGTGAATTCCATTTCTAATTCTAAGTAATTAAAGCCTCAGTAATAACAAATCCAAAACTAAATTGGGAGCTTAACTTTAGGGATAATTAATATTGGATGTAATACAATTTCTGCTCAAGTTAAGTATTGCATTTAATTCATCTCATTTCTTGTAAAACAGAGCATAACATGGTAAAACTTATTATAATAAAAGATAGTTTAAAAGTTCATTATATTTGTCTGAGAAAGCAAATTAGATAAATTGAAAGGAATACTGGCTTTTATTTTGCAGATGGGCAGGTTCATGTTAAGTGAATATTTTAGACAAAAATTTTAGAACAAAACTTTTAAATGAATATCAAATTAATACACACTTAATTATGTTGGGTATTTCCCAATTAAATTTTGTTTAACAAGATAATGGCTATTTTATAAAAATATAATCTTGCCATATAAGTTTCCTCACCATTATTTATATAAAATACAATGAATTTAATAATCAAATTTGTAAATAATATCTCTATTATTTCCTCTATATATTTAAGGAAAGTGCATAATGTTTGCCTTGTATCTTATTTAAGGCTAATGTATATTAAAAATATGGACCTACCTTCCATTATGGGATTGAATGAATACTGCAGGAATTATTACATATTTTTCGCCAAATTTCTCATATTTATGAAAGCTATACCTGATAAAAATAATCATACACATTTTTATATCATAGTCAAACTTAAATATCTAATTATAAAAAATTTTTGAACTTTTATGTAGTATTATCCTATGTTGTAGTAATATATTGTGATCTAGTTTACATTTGTTTTATATAACTGAGTTGAGGCAGGCCAGATTAGGAATCAACAGACAGATCTGGAACCTGGCAGAAAAACCGCCGACATTAAACATGTAGCCATTGGTACCCTCCAAGATGGCTGCTGGAAGACCCTTTAAAGAACCCCTATTCAGAATGAGATTTCCTCCAGAAGCCAGGAGAAGTCCCAGATATTCTCCAGGGGCCTTATCATTGGGACCTCCTGGGGGATTGATGGGTGGGGTAATAAATCCCCTGTCATTAGCAAAAGCGGTGGAATAATTAATGGTTTAAAAAGCAAGTGCAAAGGCCAAACAGCCCCCTGTTCTTGCCTTTTCCTTCTCCCGCCTGGAACAGCACTCAAGTAAACCTGAGCATTTGTAATCTGTAATGGAGATTGTTGTCTGTAATCAGCCCTCTTTATCCCTTTTCAGCCTCTTTCGTCTCTGTTATTTTCTCCCATTTCTCTTCCCTCCCTAACTTAATAAATTACTGGCCTACGTAACCAGAGAAAATCCAGCAACAGTATGGCATTCAATTCTTTGGTTAGATTTGACTAATAAGAGAGATTATTTGAAGTACAATTAGCACAGTGAAATTTACTCTAAAATCATTTCAACACACATTTAAACTTGTTTTTGTTCACCTACAATATAGGCCTGCCTAATTGTACTTTGTAAGTCATCCATCCTGAATGATAGCTTGAAAAATCAACACATCAGAAAGGGTAACAGAGGGCCCAGCATTCTTAGTCCAAAATTCATTTCCATAATAATAAGATAGTATTTCCGATGACCACTTCTGAAAAAAAAGTTTAAACAAAAGCATCATAAACATTATAGCTGAAGAGGGGTCTCAATTGCTTATATGTAGGTATGTTTGTTACAAAGACCCCAACACTCCCACACCATGTACACAGAGAACAAAAAAGCAAAAGATGCATGCACAGGCATTATATACTAATATAATTAGTATACTAATATATCAGTTAGCTAATGTCTAACTGATCAAGCAATATTCATTCAATTAAAGCCTGATAGGTCCTTGAGGCCAGAGACAGATATTTCTCATACTTTTTGGAACCACCTTCTCCCCCCACCCTTCCATGGTGTCTAGTACAATGTACAAGGCAGGTGATAAATAAACATTTTTGAGTTGACAATGCCTCTGCAAACACTTCTTTTCTCAATCTCATAATTTTTTTATCTGGCACTAGACCTTCTTTTGTGTTATGAGGGCTAGAGATATGCTGTATTTGTGTTTATTTATGTTCCCAATGCTAAATATTACTTTACATATTTCAGTTCTGCCAAGAAACCTCATGAAGACAGACTTTTAAAAAGCAAGCTATTAAGCTAAGAACACTAGTGTTAAAACTATATATATATAAACTATATATATATATAGTTAATGGATTTTGGCCCCATAACATATAAAAATACCATTTAGGTAGATTGTGCTATTTGGCTCTTCACATGAAAGTGTTTTCAATCTTCAGACACACCCGATTGAGGCACTAGATCTTAGGGTCATGCCTGAGAAGGGAGCAGGCAGCTCATCTCACAGAGAAGCCAATGAGCTATGCTCCACCAATACTGCTCTGAAGAGAATGCCTGTCCCCTGCTTCCATCCTTTTCTGATGCTCCCAATGATAAACACATTCCTATAAATTTTAAGGATTTTACTGAAAATTACTATGGAAAATTGACAGAGTTTAATGATTTAAACAGGGAAAAACCAAATTTTCCTAATTCTAGAAATGTTATATACCTTTTGGTAACCATGTCTGTAGATCTTGACTTCCTTTCTCGGGAACTGTATAGAAGCCAAGTTGAAGTTCCACTCCATCCAGGGTGAGGGTTCCCCAAACTCCATCTTCCCTACCCCTATTTTGGATTGATATCATTCCTTAAAGAGCAGTCTTCTAAGCCTGTGGGTATATGGAGGAAATCACAACAAAAATAATCACTTCCTAGTCCCACAGGATAATTTGCATTTCTCTCAACTTTGTACACAGCACCCATTTTTCTGTGCCCCACACAGAAAAGGCCCTTTTTAGGCATCTCTTCTTAATAAAAATCTACAAAAATGAGCATGCCCTTCAGTTAATAATCCTATTTCTATTAATTCATCCTCAGGGGGAAAAATATTTTTAAGGAAATAACTTTATGCATGCAGAAGAACTCTACTGAAACATTATGATAGTAAAATTTGGAAGCAATTAAAAATCTGTCAGGGGGCGGATGTGGCTCAAATGGCTGGGTGTCCGTCTGCCATATGGAAGGACCTGGGTTTGATCCCCAGGACCTCCCGGTAAAAAAAAAAAAAAAAAAAATCTATCATGAAAGATATACAAAATTGTTCAAAAGATCAAAAGATGGGGCGTGGTCACGATGGGTGGACAATCACACAATAAATGAGGGAATCTGAATTCCTAGCCAGGAGAGCTCTGCCACAGTTTCCAAGGGAGCAGAAATAGTCCTCTGAGTGCAGGGACAGTGTCTGTCAAAAGAGGATGACCCAATGATGAGTTCTTTTTATTGATGACTACCCTTGTGAGTCTTTGCTCTTGTAACTGAGACTTAGCTTGCTGTTGTGGGGTGCCTAAGGGTTGCCACCTGAGAGCCTCCTTGTTGCTCAAATGTGGCCTCTCTCTAAGCCAAACTCAGCATATGAATGCATTACCTTCCCCCCAACTTGGGACATGACTCCTGGGGATGAGCCTCCCTGGCAACAAGGGATTAATACCAAGTGCCAACTGGCAACACAACTGGAAAAAGACCTTGAATAAAAGGGGGAAAAGGTAAAGACAAATGAGTTCAAGTGGCTAAGAGACTTCAAAAAGAGTCGGGAGGTTATCCCAGAGGTAACTCTTACGCTCACCTCAGTAGGGGCTCATAGAACATCAAAGGGCCTATCACCCCACATAGAGGGGCTCCTGGGAGCTCTGGAGACACCCAGGTCCTATAAGGGGGGATAGCCCCGGAGACTGACGCCTTATCAGTGGGCTCTGTTTTGGAGTCTGTGCTCCTGAGAGTGACAGAATTGGACTCAAATGGTTCCTCCCTGCACATGGTTCATCAGTCCCTTCTATTCAAACCTATATGTGATGCTGGAGTTTTGAGGTATACTTCCAGAGACTGGAGCCTCTGGCCTACCTATGTGTCAGGTGTGCGTGGAATCTCGGTGGAGCTGCAACTCCTACCCTACAGCTCAATGGACTCATCCAAGTCACCTGGTGAGGAGACAACGATGGGCAACGGCCATCCCAGGGAATGGAGAGGGCCTGCATCTGCAGGCAGGATCATCCCACCCACCATATCCATGGGATACAAGCCCTCTCTCACTTGGAGGTGGAGTGGACATCACCATCCCAGTCCCCTCAGGATTGGGGGAAGAACTATGGACTAGAGTGGACTTGATGATATTCTGTTGTACACATATGGTGATTCTAGCAATGGAAGAAATTATAACAGTGAGGTGGAGCCAGTGGCCACTTGACACTTTCGGGGCAGGGAGGGGATGAGCAGTTGAAACACAGGGGCTTCTTTGGGATTTGGAGGTTTTCCTGAGTACCGTTGTGGCAACAGATGTAGGCCATTTTAAATCAGCACACACCACTCAGAACTGTGTGGGAGAGAGTGTGGTCTACTATTTGAACTGTGGTCTATGGTTGGTGGCAAGTCCCCAAGTTGTGTAAGTCCATTGAGGGTGGTGGGCCACACTTGTGGGAGATGTTTGTGTGGGATGTGGTGGGAGGTGGGAGGTGGGCAACATGGGAATCCCGGTGGGTTCCGTGTAATATTTTAGGTAATCTAAGCACCTTTTAAAATATATTTATATATATATATAAATAACATTTTTGTAAGCAAATGCACATATATGCATATATATTTATATATCATTTTACAAATATTGTATGTATTGTGAAAATTTTGATTTTTACCCACAATAATAAATAAATAAATTTTAAAAATAAAAAATAAAAAAATAAAACATCTATCATTAGGGAAATGTTTAATAAAATTATGATTTAGTCACTCAATGGAATGTCATGCAAGCATTACTTTATAGTGATGAACACTGGATTGTAAAGTGTAATGATATAACACAAAGTGAATGAAAAAGAAAAAAAACCCCACAAAATTCAAAATTTTACTTACACTATGATAGATAACTCTGTAAAAATATGTATATACTTGAAAGAGGATATCAAGGGAATAAGACAAATTAACACTAGGGTGAGTTTTTTGTTTGTTGGTATTTTGTTTATTGTTGTTGATTTTCATGAAAGGGTGGCAGTTTATGGAACTTTCTCTTTTATAAAATACTGTTTTTATAATGAAAGAGAGAGGGGAGGAAGGAAAAATGTGCACTTTCCTCAGTTTTTTATTGGGTGAAATGGAAATTAGCATTAACTGGTTGCAGAGAGGATTAAATCAGATCATGCACTAAATCAAGATAGTCAAGCCACACTGAGAAGTGTGTGCAGGCTGGTCAACTTTCAGTGTGACTTCCTTCACACATCAACTTTCAGTGTGACTTCCTTCACACACCAAACTTATATTAAACTTATATTAAAACTGGAAACCACTAAAGACGACTATCCATGTACCACAGACTTCAAGGCACTTCTTATTGAAGGAAGACACACCAAAGTTTTTCTCATAAATTCCAGTCCTGACAAGAGGTAAGTGAAAGAATTTCTGGCAGCACCAGGAGGGAGATCAGACATAACCATAACTATATCTTGAATCAGTGAAGCTGGGATTAAAACAAAACTCTATAAAATATCCAAAGAAGAGACTGCCAAGGGGACCAACACAGAGTTAGAACTCTCCTCATTAAGGATGAATGACAAGAAATAAACCAGTATTATGCATACGAAACTTTATTTAACATGAAAGAAGGAAGAGATAATGATGAAAAACAGCCTTCAAGAAATTTATTTTAGGAAACAGAATACATTAATTTTCTCAGCTTCTCAAACATTCTATGGTCCTTCCAACCTCAAGGTTTTTTCACATTCTCATCCCTTTGTTAGGAACAGAGAATGCTGTGCTCTTTCAGTCCTATGTGTTCTCATTTTGCCTAGTTAATCAGACCTACTCATCCTTCAGATATCAATTCACAAGGCACTTCCTCAGAGAAACCTTCCATGACCCCAGCCAGAAAAACTAGGCTACTCCTCTTGGCACTTTCCTTTTCAGCATTTACTGCATTTTGTATGATATAATTACATAGGTGATTATTGTCTATGGGATTTCATTGAAGCCTATTTTTTCCCCTAAACTCCGAGTTCTAAGAAAGCAAGGTCCATATTAGTTTTATTCATCTTTGTGTTGTCTCAGCACCTAGTAGTAATGTCCACCAAACTGAAAGAGTTCAATGAAGGTAACACTCACCCATTCTCAAAAGATATTAAACTTTACCATTATTATTAAAATGCTTGCATGAACTATTAACTTCTGTAAATTTTAGCTTATTTAGTCTTACTTTGGGAAAGGGAGAAACCACGTGTGGCATGCATCTCACTTGAGCATCATTGCTGCTCTTTCTACAACAACGATAATCCTCAGCAAATTTGATTGTACGGATTTTAGAATATTCTATGTATTTGTCTTTTTCCAAAAAATTGTTTATGTTGTTACTAGAATCTATAAGATGTCTTATAATTGATTATTACTGATGAAACTTTTTTTTCCTTGAATAAGGAAAGGAGCTACCATTTATTGAGCATATACTGTGCTAAGTACTATGTTAGTTCTGTAATGCCACCTAATACATTCTTCAGCTGTAGCAAACACAAAACCACTTGAATTTCCATGGCACTTTCAAATTTACAAAGGATATTCACAAACATTATCTCATGTAATCCTCATAAGAATCCTGTAAGATAAATAATGCCATCCTCATTTCACCAGTGAGGCAATTAAAGTTTAGATAAGTAACCTGCTCAAACTTACACAGCAAGCAAATGACAGAGCCAGCATCCAAATGGTTATCTTTGTCTCAAAGCCCATGTAGTGCTTTAAGTATAACACCCTGGCTATTGTTGAAAACAAACAAACAAACAAAACAAAACAAAAAACAAAAGAAACTCTCTTAATTGACACCACTCTGCTAAAATTCATTCTTCCCTTTTTGCTCTAAAATGGCTCAATACCAGGCAATGCCAGAACTTGCTCTCCATATTTTGCATTTCTGATTGGCCACCTACAAAATGTAGTCATCATCACTCCAGAAAAAAAAAAAAAACAAAAAAATAAAGACTGAAGCTTTGCCTTGCTAAGAAAGCACTCAAATATAAACGATGAATTTATGACAGCACAGCACATTAGTACCTTATTTTCCTTTACTGTGATTTAATTAGCTACCAGAAATTACATGTCTAACCTGTTTAAATATCTGCAGAAAATGATATTGTCAAATATTGATGACAGACATTTGAAAGACATTTAGAATGAGGAAAACACTTTCTTTCTTTCTTTCTTTCTTTCTTTCTTTCTTTCTTTCTTTCTTTCTTTCTTTCTTTCTTTCTTTCTTTCTTTCTTTCTCTCTCTCTCTCTCTTTCTCTCTCTCTTTCTCTCTCTTTCTTTCTTTTTTTTTTTTTTTCTTACCAAACTTGAACCTTTGGTCAAGGGTAAAAGAGTAGCTGTGCTCCAAATAAACTCTCAAGAAGCCCAATGACAAAGCAAGATAAACTCAAAGAGAATCATACCCAGACACATAGTAACCAAATTGTCCAGTGCCAAGTACAAGGAGAGAGTTCAGAAAGCTGCAAAAGAAAAACAAGGAGTTTATATACAAGGGAATCCCAAATAATAATGTGTCAATTTCTCATCAGAAACCATAAAGGAAGAAGGCAGTGGGACAAAATATTTAAAATGCTGAAAGAAAACAATTACCAACAAAAGGTTTATATCTGGCAAGACTTTGTTTTAAAAAGGAGGTGAGATGAAGACACTCCCAGATGAGTTTGTCACCACTAGACTTGCCCTACAAGCAACATTAAAGGGATATCTTCAGACTGAAAGGAGAGGACACTAGACATTGGATCAAAGGGACATAAAGAACTAAAGATCTCCAGGAAAGGTAACATAAGAGTCATTTTTAATGCCAGGACTGCTATATTGTATTTTTTTGGTATTTAGTTCTATGTCCTACCTATTACAGGTTGTAAAATGCAAATTCACAAAACATAATACTAAATTTATGGTTTGGGGTATACAGTGTATAAAGATTTAATTTGTAAGAAGTACAATAAAAGGTGTGGGGAGGAAGTGGGGTATAGGAATAGTGTATGTATAGGCTATTGAAGTTAATTTTGTATCAAGTAAAATATGACTATTATAGGTTTAGGATATTAAACTTTAATGCCATCATAACCACAAACAAAATATATAAACAATATAAATAGAAAGAAATGAGAAGGGACTCAAAATGGTACAATGCAAAAATCTAATAAGTCTGAAAGTAGGCATTCATAGAATTGTGAGTCAAAAAGATATAATACTTACAAAGACAAAGTAGAAAAATGGTAGAAGAAATTTACTTTAAATTTAAGTGAATTAAACTCTCTACTCAAAAATACTGGCAGAATAAATTTTTTTAAAAAGCCTAATCCCACTATAGGCTGTTTATAAGAGACTCACCTTAAATTCAAAGACACAAGTAGGTTGAAAGCAAAAAGATGAAAAAATATATACTCCATGAATAGTAACCAACAGAGAGCAGAGGTATATTAAACAGATAAAATAGATTTTAGAAAGGACAGAGAAGGTCACTATATACTGATAAAGGTATCAACACAGGAGCAAGACATAACAATTATAAATATATACGCACCTCATAGCAGGGCCCCAAAATATATGAAACAAATATGGACAGATTTAAAGGGAGAAATAGATGGTTCTACAATAATAGTAGGAAATGTCAATACACAACTTTCAGTTAAGGATAGAACATTTTGGCAAAAAGACCAATAAGGAAATAGAAGACTTGAATGATATTCTAAAGCAACTAGACCTAACAGACATGTATATACCACTTCACTCAACAGCAGCAGAATACAAATTATTCTCTAGTTCACTGGGATCATTCTCCAGGATAGACAAATCTTGGGTCACAAAACAAGTCTCAATAAATTAAAAATATTGATATCATACAATATATCTTCTCTGACCACAATGGAATGAAGCTAGAAATCAATAACAGAGGGAGAAATGGAAAATCCTCAAATATGTGCATATTAATGTACTCTTAAACAACCAATGAGTCAAAGAAGAAATCACAAGGGAAATTAGAAATATCTTGAGTCAAATAAAAATGAAAGCACAACATACCAAAACTTATGGGATGCAGGAAGGGTAGGGCTGAGAGGGAAATTTATAGTCTAAATATTTAAATTATATATGAGAAGAGATCTCAAAACAGAGACTAACCTCGAAATTGGAGGATCTTGAAAAAGAAGAGCAGCGGAGCAGATATGGCTCAAGTGGTTGAGTGCCTGCTTCCCACATGGTATTTTCCAGGTTTGGTTTCTGGTGCCTCCTAAATAACAACATCAAAAACCAAATAACATGGGAAACAGATGTGGCTCAAGCGATTGGGCTCACATTTACCATGTAGGAGGTCCAGGGTTAGAGTCCCAAGGCCTCCTGGTAAAGGCAAGTTGGCCTGCTTGGTGAGCTGGCCTGAGCTGAGAGCTGGCCCATATGGAGTGCTGGCTCATGAGGAGTGCTTGCCCACGCAGAGTGCTGGCCCATGCAGGAGTGCTGGTCCTCACGGAGAGCTGGCACAGCAAGATGACGCAACAAAAAGAGACACAGAGAAGAGACAAAAAGAGACACAGCAGACCAGGGAGCTGAGGTGGCGCAAGAGATTGAGTGCTTCTCTTCCACTCCAGAAGGTCCCGGGATTGGTTCCCAGTGCCACCTAAAGAGAAGACAAGCAGACACGGAAGAACACACAGCAAATGGACACAGAGAGCAGACAACGGGGGAGGAGGAGGGAGCAGGGAATAAATAAATAAATCTTAAAAAAAAAAAAAACACAAATAACAAGCAAAACAGATGGGGAAAAAACAAACAAACAACACAGGGCTGCCGATGAGGCTCAGTGGTTGAGGCAGCTTCCCACATATGAGGTGCCAGGTTCAATCCCCAGTCCCCAGCACCTCAAACAAATAAAATAAAATAAATAAATAAATAAAAAAGCAAACTAAACTCTAGTGTGCAGAAGGAAAGATATAAAAATCAGAATGGAGGTAAATAAAATGGAGAATAAAAGAAAACAATAGAGAGAATTAGCAAAACTAAAAGTTGCTTCTTTGAAAAGATCAATAAAATTGACAAAACTTTAGCTATACTGGCAAAGATAAAAAAAAAAAGAAGAGTGGACACAAATAAATAAAATCAGAAATGAAATGGTGGGTATTACTATTGACCCCTCAGAAATAAAAATATCAAGAAGATACTATGAACAACTGTATGCCAACCAATTAGATAACCAAATGAAATGGACAGATTCCTTGAAACACATAAACTATGACTCAAGAAGAAATAGAAGATCTCAACAGACTATTAACTAGTAAAGAGATTGAATCAGTAATCAAAAACCTCCCATCAAAGAAAAGCCCAGGACCAGATGGCTTTACAAGTGAATTTTACTAAATATTCCAAGAAGAATTAACACCAATCCTTCTCAAAGTCTTTCATAAAATTGAAGAAGAAGGAACACTCCCTAATTCATTCTCCAAGGTCAACATCACCTTCATACCAAAGCCAGAAAAAGATACTACAGGGAAAGAAATTACAGAACAAGATATTGCTTACATATATGAATGCAAAAATCTTAAACAAAATACTAGCTCCCCAAATCCAACAGCACAGTAAAAGAATTATACACCATTATCAAGTTAGAAAATCAATTAATATAATATACCATATTAACAGAAGGAAGGGAAAAAAACCACATGATTATCTCAAGTGATGCAGTAATGGCATTTGACTAAATCCAGTGCCACTTTTGATAAAAACACTTAGAAAAGTAGGAATAGAAGGAAACTTCTTCAACATGATAAAGGGCTTTTATGAAAAACCCGCAGCTAACATCATTCTCAAAGGTGGGAGACTGGAAGTGTTCCAGCTAAGATTAGGAACAAGACAAGACTTTCACCATTGTTATTCAACACTCTACTCAAAGTTTTATCCAGAGCAATTAAGCAAAAACAAATAAAAAATCAAAGATATTCAAATGGGAAAGAGGTGAAACTTTCTCTATTTGCAGATGGCAAGATCCATAACAAAGTTACTAGTGCTAAAAACAGATCTAGCAAATTGGTGAGGTACAAGAGAAACATGCAAAAATCAGTAGTGTTTCTATACACTAGTAATGGACAATCTGAAGAGAAAATTTCTTTTAATTCTACTTACAATAATAGCTAAAAGAATCAAATATTTAGGAAGAAATCTAACCAAGGATGTAAAGGCCCTATACACAGAAAACTACAAGACATTGCTAAAAGAAATCAATAATTAAAAGAATAAATAAATGGATGGATATTCCATGTTAATGAATTTGGAGACTAAATATTTTTAAGATGTCAATTCTACCCAAATAAATTTAGAGATATGATGCAATCTATATTAAAATTCCACAAGTCTTCTTTGAATAAATGGAAAAGCCAGTCATTACATTTTTATGTCAGAGTAATGGATCCCAAATAGCCAAAGACATCTTGAGAAAGAAGAATGAAGTTTCAGGACTTACACTTCTCCATCGTAAAACTTATTGCAAAGCTACAATAAATAAATTGCATGGTATTGACACAAGGCCAGACATATAGACCAATGTAATTAAATAGAGAGTTCAGAAATAAACCCTCACATCTATGGCCAACTTATTTTTGATCAAGGTGTCAAGTCAACTCACTCAGGAAATAGTCTCTTCAACAAATGGTGCTGAGAGAACTAGATGTCCATGTGCAAAAGAATGAAGGGTGATCCCTACCTTACACTATATACAAATATCAACTCAAAATGGATCAAAGATATAAGAAAAAAACTATAAAATTCCTACTAGAAAATATCGAGAATTATCTTCATGACCTTGTTGTAGGCAATGGTTTCTTATACTTTACACTGAAAGCATGAACAATGAAAGAAAAAAAATAGATAAATTGGACCTCATTAAAATTTAAAAACTTGTGCATCAAAGCACTTACCTTGAAAGTAAAAAGTCAATCTATTCAATGGGAGAAAATATTTGGAAACCATATATCCAATAAGTGGTTAATATCCAGAATATGAAAAGAAATCCTACAACTCAACAACAAAAAGACAAACACCCCAATTTAAAAATGGCAAAAACTTGTATAGACATTTCTCCAAAGAAGATACACAAATGGCCAAAAAGCACATGAAAAGATGCTCAACATTATGAGCCATTAGGGAAATGCAAATCATAACAACAATGAGATACCATTTCATACCAAATAGAGTGGCCACTATTTAAAAATTGAAAATTATAAGTGTTGGGGAGGATATAGAGAAATAGGAATACCCATTCATTGCTGGTGGGAATATAAATGGTATAGCTGCTGAGGAAGACAGTTTGGTATAGTTAAGTATAGAATTACCATATCACCCAGCAATCCCACTTCTATGTATATACCCAAAAGAATTGAAAGTGGGCCTTAAACAGATATATGCACATGAACATTCATAGCAACAGTATTATAATTGCTTAAAAATGGAAGCAACCCAAGTGTCCATCAACAGATGTATGGATAAACAAAATTGATGCATACATACAATGGAAAACATTCAGCCTTAAAAAAAGAATGAAATTCTTATACAGGTGACAACATGGATGAAACTTGAAGACATCATGTTGAGTGATATAAGCCAGATACAAATGGACAAATAATTGTATGATCTCACTGATAAGGAATAATTAGAATAAGAAAACTCAAAGAATCAGAAACTAAAATATAGTTTACCAGGGCCTGGGTTGAACGTTTTTAATGGGGAGTTAATTCTTAACTTGTACAGCATTTATATTTAGGGTGAGGTAAAAAATTTGGGTAGTGGTAGTTGTAATGGTAGCACAACATTGGGAATGTAATTAACAGCATTGAAATACATATTTGAAAGTGATTAAAAGCAGAAATTTTAGGTTGTATATGTCTTACTAGAACAAAAATTCAAAAAAACATAGGATTGTAGAACACAAACAATAAACCCTAATGTAAACCACGGACTTAGTTACTCGTACAATTATAATAATATTCTGTTATCACTTGTAACAAATGTATCACACTAAGGCATAGTGTTAATAATAGGGTATTATATGGTAACTCTGTATTTTCTGCATGGTTTTTCTACAAACCTACAACTTTTATAATAAACCTACCTCCCTCAAAATAAAAGCAGAGATGTTCTTAGCTAGAAAAGATCCTCAAAGTTGTCTCCTATGTACACATTTTCAGAAACAAATCTCAGAAACAGAAGATCTGGCCCAAGAGAGTGGTGTCAACAATCCCCAGGAGGAAGGTGAAAGGAGATTCCAGGTGGAGAGATTTGCAGTGAACTAGAAGTAACCAGTCCATTTTAAAGCAGATCAGGAGTTTATGGGTAATTTTTCTGCAAAGCATAAAACATAGAATAACTATTATAATTGGAAGCTCATGGCCTTCTGCCTACATCTTCTAACCAGCAATGGCTTGTTGAGTCCTTCTCACATCACATCACTCACCTACTCTTCTGTCTCCTTCTTCCACTTTCAAGACCCTTGTGATTATGTTAAGCCCACCTGAATAATCCAGAATAATCTGTTAATCAGGTCATCTGAATAACAACCTTAATTCCCCCTACCATGTAACTTAACTTATTCATAGGTTCTGGGGATTAGGATGTGGACTTCTTTGTGGGGTCATTTTTCTGCATACTCTACCTAAGGTTGGAATGCATACTTCAGAAGGTAACTGGGTTTCAGCCATCTTGCTAATATGTCACTGAAAGGGATGCTCATTGGTAAACTACAGGATAAATGAACACAAGATTTTACAGGGTGGAAAAATGGTTATAGGATAAAGTAAGGGGAGAGTAGAGTAGAGATAACACTGAATCATGTGCATCTGAAAATTTTGCAGTGGAGAAGCTCCAAAGAATCCATTTATTTGTCCAACCCTCAAGAGTTAGACTTTGAATATCCACTCAAAGATACAGACATCCATCACTGTTAGCCAAAGAAGTGGCAAGAACCAATGAGAAGAGGATTGCATCGTTACATAGTTAAGTAATGAGATATTTGTAACTTTTCTCTGACCTCTCTATCCCCAATATCTCCATACCTCTATAGAACTATAATTTGTCTTTGGAGCTTGACAATTCAAATGTGGTGATTTACCTTTGACAGATCACTATTAATGTAATAGGGAAAGCAGAAACCAAATTTTAGTGGCTTGAAGAGAAATTAGAAAGTCAGGGAGTAATTGAGATAATGACTACAGTTATTCTTCAGTAAAATTATGAAGGAAGATATAGATACATGGAAATATAATTACAGTGACACATGGAGTCAAGAGAGGAATAGCTTGAGGAGAAGAATAAATAGGGAGAGAGAGAGATTGAAAGAACCGATGAACACTTGTCTCCAGAAGGGCCAGGTGATTCAGTTCAAGCTTGGGGGAATTAGCATTTAGCAAGGCAAGAAATACTTCATCATCTGGAATTGGAAGGAAACAGAAGTGCTTTTTAAAAGTAGAGGGAAGAGATTTTTTTTCTAGGCCCCTAATAGCTAATGGATATAAGTAATAGATAATTTTTTGCTCAAGATAAAAAATAACATATGGTTTCAATGTAATGAAAAATATAATGGATCATCTAGGGTGGTTATGATTTATTTTTAATTGTAAATAAGGAAAAAACAACAAAATGACCATTTACTAAACATATCCATGCATTTAAAATAGAGCAGCTTATTCCAAGAACCCTATCCAGTCCTGATTCTCTGATTTGCAGAACTTATTTTACACATTTGTTTTCTACTCCAATAATATCCTGAACATTTTTCAAAGGCCTGGGGAGCTGGCAAGGACTGATGTTTAAAATAAGCTTGTAGGAAGACTTTAAATCCCAAATTTGTCTCTGAGGGAATAGAGAGAAGGGTATTTTAACCTTCAAATGGTAGGAAAATGAAAGTAGCATTAGACCTAAATTTTGCCATATGGGTCTTTGTAATGTAACACAGATTTGAAGACATTCCCTCGGAACTTATTTGAATACGGGGCTTTGATCATAGATGTTGGGGTAAAGGTAATATGAGATGGTGGTGGGATAGAGAGAAGGGAGCAGGATGTGCAGATGATGAAATATCAGTCATTCTCTTAAGGGCTTCACAATGTGGAAGAGAAATCATTGCCCATTCTAAAGAGTATACATAATTCTCTTAATACGACCAACAGTAACTTAATACAACCAACAATCAACGATATAGTACTCTGATGACTTATATGAGCTCATCAAACAAAAGCTGCCCCTGTGGAGACTGAATTAATTTTTCTTGGCTAATACTTTTGAATTTCTGGAAACAATCAATAATGCTCATTCCTGTTTACTGGTGTGTACTCCATGATAGACAAACATTTTAAGAAAAATTACTCAGGTATTGAGTATGAACTAAAGATTAGAGACACTGATGGCAGGAACCTCTGTAAGAAAGCAAATGCAATATTTCAACCAATAGGGACAGAGACAGAAATAAAGTTGAAATGAGGGATGGAGGGAATGGAGCTGTAAGTGAGAACAAACAGTTTCAAAATCAAGAGCAACTTTTCCAAGGAAAGAGCATGGACTTTGCATGGCTTATTTTAAATAATCCACAATGGCTTCTGTATTAGCCAAAGGGGTGCTGATGCAAAATACTAGAAATTGGTTAGCTTTTATAAAGGGTATTTATTTTGGGGCAGAAGCTTACAGTTACCAGGCCATAAAGCATAAGTTACTTACCTCACCAAAGTCTATTGCCATGTGTTGGGGCAAGATGGCTGACAAAGTTTGCGAGGGTACAGGCTTCTTGGGTTTCTCTCTTCCTGGGGCTCCATTTCCCTCTGGGCTCAGCTTCTGTGCTCTCTCCACAAGGCCAGCTGTAGATTATCAGGCAAACAGCTCTGTCTCTCTTCCCGGGGCCTCTGCTGTGTCTAATTGAGACTTCTCTCTACTCCTCTGTGTCCTTACTTCCCGGTCTCCAGCATCCAAAACTCCGACTTCCCTTCTCTGCGGAGTGGTTTCTCTGTGAGTCCTTGCCAACCAAAGGGGCGGGGACTCAATGTCCTACTGACGTGGCCCAAACAAAGCCTTAATCATTATTTAATTAAGTAAAAGCAAAACCTCTTAATCTAGTATAATCTAATATGCCCAGAGGAAAAGACCAGTTCACAAATATAATCCAACATCTATTTTTTTTTTTTTTTTTTTGACAGTTCACGTGCTGTTTTTATTACTCAGGTGATTGTCTTGAGCTTATTTATTTTTTTATTTTTTTTATTTTTTATTTTTATTTATTTATTTATTTATTTTTTATTATGGGTAAAAATCAAAATTCTCACAATACATACAAACATTTGTAAAATGATATATAAATATATATGCATATATGTGTATTTGCTTACAAAAATGCTATTTATATATATATATACACATATATTTTAAGAGGTGCTCAGATTACCCAAAATACTACACGGAACCCACTGGGGTTCCCACACCGCCCACCTCCCACACCTCATCCAGGATGTGTAAGTTCCTTGGGGTTGGTGGGCCAACATCTATTTTTGGAATTCATAAATAATGCCAAACCACTACAGCTACTGATGAATTCCTTCTTGAAGTGATCACAAATTATGCTTTTAGTACAATATTCTGGTATCAACTAATGCCTCTTTGAAAAGGTAAAGAAGCCACTAAATGACAACCTATAAGGAGTTATTAGTGAAGGTTAGATCAGCCCTTTTTACTTTGCAATGATATTTTTAGTTTGATTTCATAGGTAAGAAATTTAAGACATTTTTAATGTTCTCTGGTAGAGCCACCCTTTTCCCCCCAATTACTTACAGAGAACTTAGGTCCTTGGGCAGTTATGAGGTATCCAAAGGCCTCCAGGAGCCAAGCAGATAATGTCAATGGGATGTAAGATTCTAGGGAAGAGGTTGGGGTGGAGACGGTGAAGAGCTGGAAAGCACAATCTGCTACTCAACTCTGCTAATGGTTCCTTGTGTCCACACATCACTCAATTTTTTTGAGAAATGGTCCAAGAACTAAAAATCCAGGTTTTGAAGGTGAATACACTGATTTTTCAATGTTAGGCAGGATACTGAAATTAAAACAAATCAACAAACAAAAACTTATTCCTGAGAGTTAAAAAAAACAACACAACAAAACTCAGTGGGCCAGCTATATCCCCTTGGGCAGTCTATTTGTGACCCAATGTGGCCTAGGGAAAACCCTGTGCCTGTAGGGAGAGCGGAGCTCTGAAGGAGTTCAGGACCATAGCGCAGAAACTAAGTACCCAGAAGGCAATGTTACAGCTTTAACTGAACAGAACTGGGCCAGTGGTGGTGGTGGTGGGGGAGCAGATGAAGGATTCTACTGGAAATGTTTGAAAAAGCTGCTTCTAATTCTATTTAATAGCTTTTTGGTTGTGCATCATATTATTTTTTTAAGTACACGGGGGAAACAGAGTTTAGGCGTCTAAAGATTCTATAAGAAGTAGCTATAGAAGCTTACTAAAATAAAAAAAAATTGAGGAAACCCTTGGAAAAGAACTATCAAAAAAAGACTCATTTGAGGAGCCTTTGGATAACAACAAGCAATAGAGCAAGCAGGGCTGGGTATAGAAAGCAGAAACGTGGAAGAAATGAACAAGTTTTTCTGGATGAAATAAAAACCGTACAATACAGAATGCCAGAAAATTGAATAAAGTATTGTATTTGTCAGGGTTCTCTAGGGAAATAGAACCAACAGGAGATATCTGTAAATATTATGAGACTTTATAAAATTGTATCATACAACTGTGGAGACACATGAATCTGAATTCCGTAGTGCAGGCTGCAAGCCAGGAACTCCAGTGAAGGTCCTCAATGAATTCTCCAGGAGAAGCTGGTTGACTGAAGTTGAGATGGAAATTCTCTCTTCTGATTGCTGAATCCATCACTTCTCCTTTTAAGGCCTTTAACTGATTAGATGAGAGGTCTCTCATTGCTGAAGGCAATCTCTTCAGTTGATTGAAGATGTAATCAGCCATAGATGCAATCACCTTACTTACTAATGATTTAAGTCTATGAAATGCCCTCACAGTAACAATTAGGACAGTGCTTGCTTGACAACCAGACACGATTACCTGGCCAAGTTGACATATGAGCTAACCATGATAGGTGTAGAGATAATAGTATTATATCAATGTTTAGGTCCTGGTTTTGATAATTAAATGTGATTATACATGAAAAAGTTCTTGATCTTAAAATATACACTAAAGTATTTAGGGATAAAGGAACATTGCGTTACAACTTATTGGAAAACATTTCAGAAGGTATGGGTATATAGATTTGTATATGTATTTGTGTGAATATGTATGTATGTGTAGAAACTGGGAGAGAGAGAGAAGAGAAGGATAGGGGTAAAATGTTAATAAATATTTGGGGAATCTAAATGAAGGATATATGGACACTCTTGCTCTATTTCTGTAATTTTTCAGTAGGGCTAACATTTCAAAATGAAGAGTTAAAAAATAAAAATGGATTTAAAATGGGTTAATCAAATAGAAGTTTAATTTGGGATAAAGAGAGACTTGAGAAGATTCTTGATAGCATACACACGCACACATACACACATACATGCTGGAGGAGTCAGGGACACACCTAGAGGCCATCTCACAGCCTAGCCTAATCCCCCACCTTTTCTATTATGTGCAGATGTTTCAATATATTTCCATTCAGCAGCCCTGAGGAAGATGTTAGGTCTAAGGAAAAGAATTGACCATACTTTAAATGGGAAACCAGGAACAAACAGCCCAGATGATTATCAGGGCCTGAACTCTCAGGGGCCAGGACTTCTCCCCCTAGGGTTTCATAAATACCCTGCCCTTGGGCAGCACAGATTTGTCTCTCTTGGGAAGGGGCATGCTGAACTATCATCCACCAACCCTGACCAGAGTAGTTGGACTCCTGGGAGATGGGCCACAATGAGATCTCTTCCCTTGCTCTTTTGGATCCTTTGTGCTATTAAGTAATAAAGCAGTTATTTGCTGGAAGTTTCTGTTGTTCCTGAGCCTGTGTTCCCATTTGCACCATATAGCAACTCTCTCCACTCTCTCTTTATAATAATAATATAAATATAAATATATATAAGGTCGGTAAGCTGATGTGGCTCAATCGATAGGGCTCCCGTTTACCATATGGGAGGCCCCGGGTTCATTTCCCGGGGCATCCTGGTAAAGGCAAGCCAGCCCCTGCGGCGCGGTGAGCTGATGCAGCAAGACGACCCAACAAAGGGAGACAAGGAGACACAGAAAAACGCACAGCAAATGGACACAGCGAGCACAAGCAGCAAGGGGGGGATACATAAATAAATAAATAAATAAAATCTTTTTTTTAAAAAATTATATATATATATATATATATGGAACTTATCCACGAGATAAGTAAAACTTCCAAACAAAGAATAGAATAGAGCAAATCAAGCGTTTAAGAAGAGATCTAAGGCCTTTGATAGGAAAACATAGTGTTTAAGAGAGAAAAACAGAAATTTAAGTTCTATTCATCTAAAAATAATTTCCAAAGTTTATAGTTAGCTTTTTCTAATCACTGTTTTAAAATTGAAAACACACATTTGTGAGAGATTACTAATACACAGTGAAAAATTATCCTGAATTTCATACCATACCACTATTACCATGGAAAAAGTGAGCCTTACTTTTTGGTGTTATTCAATACAATTTTCTCACTGAATTATATAGTTTGATAATATATAGTTTGATTTATTTAGATGATAACTCTAAATTATTCTAGTCAATCATGATAAGATACTAAAAGGCTAAATATGGAACATGATGTGATTTTCCTCTTAAACAAAATTATGTTTCCTCCAGATGGACTCAGGGTGCCATATTACTATCAGCTCCAGACCTATCACTGCATATTCTCCCATCTGTTTTATACCTGACATTGGGAAAAGGCATTAACAGGCCATCTAGCTGAATTCCAAAGGGTCATTAAGAACCAAGATGCAAAACTCATGCCATTAGAAAGGAGTTATTTTTTTACAAAGAAATTTAGTTTTAGGACAAATCCAAGTAAAAGGTTTGACTATGCTGCAGAAAATAAAATTACTCTTCAGCCTTTTCAAAGATATCACTACATTACAAGAATACTGAGTAGATAACATTGTGTCAGATATGAGCCAAATTTGTAATGTGCAAAACACAAGATAAATCTATTCTCATAATCTGAAAGACACGGTTTCTAGTAAAAATGAGATAGCTTCTGACAAATAATTACAAAAGCTGTGATTTGTTATTAAGAAGTAACTTATTTTCTGACTGTAAATGTTCAATTTATTCACCCTAGTGAAATCTGCTCAAATATATTTTTCAATGACAATCGATTAAAGTGAGCAATAATATGAGTCAAACAGGAACAGCTTATTATTGTCATAATATAAGAGGTACAGAGATTTTTTTCTGCTTTAATTCTGTACTTTATTTGGTAAATATAAAATATTCTGTAATCTTATAACAATTCCATTGAATTTAAGAGCCAAATAGATTCTGCAAAAAAAACACATCCTTCCCACCTCCACCGCCCAATCTACCTCTACCTGTATTCACATTGGGACACTTTGGAAATAATCTGTGGAGCAAGGAGACTTATGAAAAACATTTAACAACCACAATTGACGAGCAAAAACACCAAATTCCTAGACCGACCAAAGTAGAATTGTCAGATTGAGCAAATACAAATAAAGGGCATGTAGTAAAATTTGAATTTCAGATAAACAATGAGTATTTTTAAAGTATAAGTAGTCCCCAAATATTGCATGGGACATACTTATACTAAAATTTTTTCATTGTTTATATGAAATTCAAATTTTGACTGGGTATCCTGTATTTTATTTGGCAACCCTACACAAAAACATTTCTAATCACAATGTCTTTTTCTCCTATTAGACTGTGAGTCCGTTTTTTTGGGCAGGGACAGTGTAATTCATATTTGAACTATCAGCCCCTAAAGCAGTGCATGATACACAATAGACACACAAGAGAAATGTGTTGCATGAATGTAAAGGATGGATTTTAGAGAACCCCAAATCCTGTTCTCTTTATGAAAGTTTTGAAATTTTTGTCAAATCCTTAACTAAATAACCATTTGTCTACCTCCATAAATATTCCTTACCCTCATAGGTCCACCTGAGATAATCAATTCCTATTTCATTGTTTAAACTTTTCATATTATAAATGGTACATTGTACTTATTGAGAGTGATAATACTCCTAGAGTTTTGACTTATACATGAGTTTGAATTTGTAATATGTTCCAGAGTGATATGCAGATGAGAAACAAATGGATCTAGTTCACCAAGATAAGGTGAATGCTTTAGATAGATGTTCTCTCTCTCCCTATCTCTGTATTCTCTTGATGGAGAGTTGAGATAGGTAAGTAGATAGAGAGATACGAGAGAAAAAGAGAGATAGAGAAATAGATAGAGAGATGGATGGATGGATGGATGGATGGATGGATGGATGGATGGATAGATTCATATAGATATATTCATTTTCTGAAGGAAGGCATTAGGTTTTTCAAGTTTATAACTTTAACTTACAAAGGCTGATGCACATTGATCAGGTAACACATTTCAGAAAATTACCCCAATACAACTGTGAAATGTGAGATACAGTATGTTTTTTATGCTCCCACTCTAATGATGCCTTCTCTTCTCCCACACCCAGGCTGTTGCAGTGACGTGTTTTCCAGGGCCTGAAAACACCTCTGGAGCCTCCCACTCCATCACCGCTTCTCAGGACTGTAAGAACCACACTGGCTGGTCCCCCAAGTCAGTTTTCCATTGCTACCACTCAGTCACCTAGAATTGGTTGTCATCCTACTTTATGCACAAACGTTACTAGAAACAACTACTCCCTCAGGGTGGCTCTTATGACTTCCCAGGTAAGTGACATAATCTTAACTACAAGAACTGAATGCTCAGAGACCCCGGATTCATCTGCCCCCCCCCCCCCCCCCCCTTTTTTTTTTTTTTTTTTTTTAACCAGGGTAACTGATTTTAACAGTGTCTTTGTTTTGGAATCTAATTCAAAAGGGTGACTAGTGATGTGACTTTTTGGCCAAGTAGGAGGAGTTAGGGTGATTATTTTTGATATTGTTGGATTAATTTCGCAGTTACTTGAGTAGCCTTGATAGTTAGGACATTGTGAACAAACCTAGCTTTTTCTAAATAGTTGAAGTTCTTTGAAGTTTCTTTTGTGGTCACATGTTGCTAGTATATCAAGTACAAACTCCTCTGCTAGGAAATCAATGTTTCCCATAATCTGACCTCACTCAATCTACTCAACTTTAATTCACAGTTTTTATAACATACTATGTCTGCTTCTTTCATTCTTGTCCCCATCCCCTTTATCATCAATTTTGTCCTGCTAGTCATTCTCCCTCAGCTACACATCTCTAGGAAAACTTTTCTACCTGCTCCAGTCCATATTAAATAAATGCTTTCTCTGAACTCCCAGTGCATTTCTAGTTTATATACATAGTTTGTGCTATGCTAGTAGAAATGTCTCAAAATTTTTTCTTCTTAAGGAAACTCATATCAGCCATCAATCCCCATTATAATTCTTGTAAAAGTTGCAACATTTCTATTTCTGGAAAGAATATGTCAAGGGTAAAGTTCTTAATATTTATATGTGCCCTGGATAAACACTCTAGAGAGATCCAAAATCTGTTATTACATGGCTATTATCAAGTCCTGAAGTAACAGTCAACTGCATAATTAGTTCGCACACTTACCCAAGTGTTTAGAGGCTGTGGATACTAGTGAGAACTGGTAGTATCACTTGAAATGCACTTAGAACCCAATTTTATATGCAGTGAGTTTTCTTTATAGTTTTTTTAAAACCTAAAATACGATTTTTGAGGCAAGAAAAGGACAGGGGAAGATACATTGTACAGATATCTACATGAAGTTGTTGCTAAGAATACAAGGGATAATTCCAGAACTTGATTTTCTGAGCCTTAGTGCAAACACATAAAAAGCTCCAAATTGGATCTAATATAAGGAGAAAAATGTACTAACAGTGAAAGGAGATCATGTAAGTGAAAATCCTTGAAAAGAGCACAATTTTCAGGGGTGGGTGTAGTCACCCACGGAGAATACCACCAGTTACATAACCATCATTTCATTTAGGCTCTAAATTAATTCAATAAACATATTCAGAACATCTGATTTTGTTGCCACTGTGCTAGGAGCTGGGGTTATAATAATAAAGGCAAACAACCTGCCATCAAGGCGATCACAGACTAGTTACAGAAACCATCATAGAAACAAGCACATACAGCGTGACAGTTCCAGCTCTGAGGCAGCAAAAGGCATAATCTCTTGTTTATACCTTTTAATCAAGCAATTAAAAAATCTGACCCCGTGCGAGGCTCTTCCGTAGTTCTGTCCCGGAGGACCACTGCAGTGTTAAAGTTGTCTAAGCAGCTGTACACAACAGGGCGGTTTGATCGGGGTTTGGCGGAGGGGCAGGGTCAGACTGGGTCACAATCGGTACCAGAGGTTATTTGGAGTCAACTGGAGGTACTAGGGTTTGGAACTACTTTGGTGTTTGGGTGAATGGAAAGAAAGAGGGGAGGGACACCTAGTTCACGCTGGAACCTCCACTACTTTCTGATTGGACCCACTTAGCAAGGGTGAATTCCGAAGGTCAACCTCTGGCTGTGCGGGACAATGGGGGTCTAGTGTACTTCTCCCTTCCAAAGGGGTGAAGGAGTTCTAATGAAGAGACAATTTCTACGCGAAGATTACAAACCCCAGCGAGTTCCACTAACTCCAGGGTTGCAAAGCCACTGTGGTGGGGTAGGGCTGTCGGCATGTGAATTGCTAACTGGGACTCCGACCCGGGGCAACAACCGCGCCCCTCCGCCCCCCGCGCGCGAACCCGCTCCCGCGGCACGCCCCCAGCGGCGCGGCCCTGCGCCCCCGCCCGCTCCTTGCGCCGCGGCGCGCACAGCAAGGCTCGAGCGCGCACCCAGGACACTGGCGCCGCTGTGCTCAGAGCGTTCACACCGTGGCCGCCTCAGCGACGTAGCAGACAAGTCCCCCCAACGGCGGGAGACATGCACCTCGGCTAGCTGCTCCCGTTTCCCCCCGACCGTCACGCGTCTTTCCCTCGATTATCCATTTGATTCTCGTTCACTCTCGCGCGCGCGAGGGCGCGCGCGCGCGCACACACACCTCATACCAATCTATACACTGGAGGATAAAAAAGAACATTTTCTTCGCGCCCCCTCCCTCTCCACCCCGAGAAGCAGAGGAGCCGCGCGGTGAGGGGGCCCTGGACCGACTGGAAATGCTAATCCTAAAACACTTCCTCGCTTGCATTCAGCTCCTCTGTGTTTGCCGCCTGGGTGAGTGATAAGATCTCAGTGAGATTTCATCTCCGGGATCCGTGGGACCGGGGTGGGGGGATTTCAGCGTAATAGGTACTTGCTGCTGCCGCCATCCAACATGGAAAAACGCACCGTCGACTTGAGTCTCACGGTGTCGGTGGCCTTAGGATGGATGTCAGTATCGTGGGAGATGCGTGCCCCCCTCCCCACCTTGCACTTCCGCCACGCGGGGATAAGTGCTCCGGTAACCAGAAAAGAGAAGCTGGGGTATTATGGTCCCTGATTCCGCGGCTCTTCTCTTTTGCAAAGTGTGGAAAGATCCTTTTAGATACACAAGATATAAAGAAATGACCAGAAACACAACCATGGTGCGAAGTAAAATACTAATACCGCATATTTTGCTGTCCGTTTTCATGCTACAAGCAGTGTTAGCTTAAATAAAAAATACACGTCTGATGTGAAAATCTCTCTCTCTCTCTCTCTCTCTCTCTCTCTCTCTCTCTCTCTCTCTCTCTCTCTCTCCCCCTCTCAATTCATCTCTCTCTCTCCCGCGCGCGCGCACACACATAAACCTGAAAGATAATAACAGGGACAAGCACCAGCCTGAATTCTCAGTGTTTTTCGGGACTTTTAATTAACTCACATTCAAGTCTGGGCAGTTACTTTTTTAAAAAGTTTCAATCAAAATCCTCTATCAACGTTTTGCCACTGCTGCCAAAGTCAGAGGAGAGCTGCACGTTGATATATTTATTCGTGGATTCACTTTTCATTCGCCTCCAGGTTACACATTTAATACTGCAATTGCATTCCGAAATAGCCATTTAGAATATTTATTTAGCTGGGATGCAGATTCAAGTTTTCTAGTCATTTTCCATAAAATTGTTAAGCTGGATTTTCGCCTTTTATTAAAGAAATGTCTTTTTTACTTCGTGATGATTTTTAATCATGATGGATCATAATTGGTTTGGAGGCATTAGCTTTTGCATCCCTGAAAGTTAGAAAATGTTGTACCTCAGTTAGAGAGTAGTCAGAGATCCCCAGTCAGAGGATCTCAATTTTTTATTCTGGTTTGTTCTTGACAAAAGTAGATATTAACCTACATTTCTTCTGATATATGGTGCTCCTCTTGGCAGAGTAACCTTTACAGACAGAAATCATTTTCATGTTCTGAGAATTGCACTACTGAGTATAAGGTGATAATTTCCCCTGGCCTGCCAGATACATAGACATAATTTAAGTTCCAAAAGTTTTATGAAAATGCTCAGTGATGATGTGATAGACAGAGTTGACATTTAGAACTTGTAGGGGAATCTGTGGACCTGGTTGACTCTAAAACTCTACAGTTGATGTCCGAGAGGGGGAGACATTTTTTTAAAAAGTGCCATGGTCATCAAATACCCACCTGTTGAATTTACATTTTTTGGGGGTATCTGTTTTAACAACAAAGTCAGGGCCTCTTGATAATTAAATTATTATTTAAAGTAAATTTCACTGTAGTAGGGAAATAAGCTAGAAAGAATAGCATTGTATGCCATCAGAATCACATGCCATTAGTATATTGCCAAGTGATTGTCTAAAAACGATGTAAAATTTACGTCCCGTACAATTTATTATTTCAAAGTATACAATTCAGTGGTTTTTAGTGTAGTCACAAACTTGTGCAGCCATAACCACCATCTAATTCCAGAACATTTTATCACCCCACAAAGAAACCCCATACTCATTAGCAGTTATTCCCCATTCCCTATGGCCCTAGCCCCTGGCAATCAGTTATATACTATTTGTCTCTATAGATTTGCCCATTCTGACCATTTCATATAAATGAAGTCATACAATATGTAGCCTTTTGTGTTTGACTTTGTTACTTTGCACAATGTTTTCAAGTTTCATCCATGTTGTGGCATGTATCAGTATTTCATTCCTTTTTATGATTGAAATATATTCTATTGAATAGATATGCCACCTTTTCAAGGGTTTTTCTCAGTAAAGCATTATTTGTAGCCTGTTGGTTTGGGTTGCATAGATTTCAGTGGATTCTGATGATGTAAACTCTATGATGATATAAAATTTAAGTGTAAAGAATTGAATAAATTGCTTAATAATATCACAAGCTTATGTGATGATGTTGAATATAGCCTGTATTGGAACTCAAAATGTATTATTTGGAGACTGGAAAGTGACCACTTTTGTATACCCCATCATTCTAAAAAAATTGGCTTTTTACACTATTGTCCGCCAGCTGACCTAGAGGTACTGGGGTAGCAAATTTTTGAAAAACTGGGGCACATCATCTATAAATTAAAAATTCAGCCTGCACTTCAATTATTTTTCTCTCAACACCCACCATAGTATTTGTGGACATGGTTATTATTGTCCTATCTTTGGACTCAGCACAGAGGCTGGGCACATGTATCACATGCTCAGTAAAGGTCTGTGGACTGAGTGAGACTTCCTATACAAGATGACGTCTCCTCTGCAACTTGAATTTTAGCCTGCCCTTCTTACCAATTTCCCCGGACAATTTGCAAAGTTCATTTTTGGCAATTAAGAATGTCTTGGTTATCAGGACCTTATCATTTTCTGTGTCCATAATGTCCTGATGGTTTGAACAGGGTGGATAGACCAATTAGTTCTCTTTGAAATAACTCTTCAAACAGAAAAAATTATCCTCAGAGGATGTAGACTGAAAAAGAAATGCATTGTTTCCAAATTCCTCTAGGGCTCACTTGGGACCAAAGAGAGAAATTATGTTGGGGTGGGTTTGGGAGAGCTGTTAAATATATCTGTGAGTTCATCTGTTTGGATAATTTTGTTAAGATTGTGCTGCATCCTTAACTGCTTTTGCCAGAAATAGCTAGATCAAAGTTTTCAAACTTCAGTATCAAAATCACCTGGTGGGCTTGTTAAACCACAGATTGCTGGGATCAACCCCCAGAGTATATGTTTCTGTGGGTCTGGGGTCGGGCCTGAGAATCTGCATGCCTTGCAAATTCCCAGGAGATGCTGGTGCTGCCCCACTTTGACACTGCTGAGTTAAATTGCCATTTAAATGTAAGCAAAGTTTTCTGTACTATTAAACACGATTTTACTATGGACTTGATTTCTGTAGCTGAGTTAATTTTTTTTTTTTTAATTGCATGAATAACAAAATAAAACATTATTCAACAGAAGGCGATTTTGCAGGGAGGCAGAAATGAAAAGATGATTCCAAAGTAACTCAAGTGAATTTGGATCCTCTAAAATAATTGAGATGTTTTCTACTAGGTGGAGAACCTTACTAATGTGATGACCTGCACAACTCTATTATTTAATCTTGACCCACTGAACAGGTATATCTTATGGGAAAAATTGCACTGGCTTTCCTGTAAGAAGGCTTAAATATGTGTCATTGAGGGAGAGGCCGATGTTTTAAGAGCTTTTAAGGAATAGTTTCTTTCAATTAATGTGACTTCAGAATCTTTGAATTAAATGAGTCATAGGGCAACAAAGCACATTAACTTCAAATGTTTAAATATTATTATTAAGTGTGTACTGAATCATATTCTGAACTTTTTAGTCATGTTTTACTGCTTTAAGAGCCACATTAACTGCAAATTATACCCAACTCCTCTGCAAATTAATTTCTTAATTTATCCTGTGTATGGAGTCAGTGAGATCCATTATGTTGTGACTTTCATTTTGGTCTGTTTATCCTCAGAAAACAAATAATAATCATGAATAAAAAATATTCATGATTTTTTCCTGAATACTAAATAACTAGTCTCCATTTAGAAAATTAATTACTTTTCATGTGCAGAGTAGCAAATTTTTTGTTCTATTTCTCTCTCCTTTTCATGCAGACTCTGGTTGCTTCCGCTCAGGAAAATTTGCCAGGACAAATCACTTCATTGATGAATTCATTTCTGCGCTTGTGTCTGCACTAGATATATGGCACTTTGCTTAAAATTTTATGTTGTGGGAATTTTGCTTCTGGCAAAAATTTAGGTTTTTCTGGAAGTATGAGCTGCATGTGTTTCCCCGTTCCTCTTACTCCAAAAAGATTTGAGTTATGTCTAATCTGGTAGCTTTGCTTGACCATCCATTTGCCAGCTTCTCAGATTATAACATGGAAATGGAACCCCTCCAGTCAGGGACAGAGGACCTTAAAGGAAGGACTTGATTAAGAAGACGAGGTTGTTTTTGGTTTTCAGTTGTCATCTATTCAGTGTTTATCTGGTGCAGACCCAGTGCTGAGCATTTTATGCACATTTTTCATTTCTTCCTTGCCAAAACTCTTTGAGGCAGGTATTTTAACTTTACATATCATACAGATAATGAAACTGTGGCACGAAGACATTAAATGACTTAACTGATATCACACAGCTCTGCTAGGCTGTGTATTCCTTCTGACTCCAGAGCCTGAGCCTTTTTCCCCTTTTCTAGGAAATTGGTTTGTCGTTTGGAATTTACCAGCTTGCCTCACATGTGATATAATGCTACATTTCAGTCCCATTTGCTTTCCTGCAGATCCCTGTCATGACTTTTCCCATGTGCTCCCATACTACTTTTTTATTCCTTTTTTAAAAATTAAGGCATAATTTACTCTTTTCAGTATACTCTCTTGGAAGTTTTAATAAATAATATGGACATGTAACAACCACTGTAATCCACTTATAGAACAGGTCCACCCATATTACTTTTAAAGGCTCATGCATTACTTGTTTACTGAGTGTCTAGCATCTGCCAGGCACTGTGCTAGACACTAGTAATTCACCAGTAATTCATAAACGTATAGAACCTTTGTACTCATGATGCCTACAGTCCAGTAGATCCGATTGAATCCCTACATTGAAAACCTTTAAATTTCACTTTTAAGATACTTCCTTAGTTTTCAACTTGTTAAGAGTAACAGTCTCTTCCAAATATTTCTTAATGTGTTATTAAATCTCTTGATTCTCAAATATTTTTAAAAGCCACTACATTTCACTACAAAGGCACAAGACCCATTGTACAAGCCATAGTCAATTTAGATAAGAAATGTTCTTTGTTTCCATTTCGCTTTACCTTTTCATTTCCTATTGGGGGTAACCTCTAGCAGCAACTTCAAGTTACAAAGGGAAACCAATTTTTATTAGCGTTTTTAAATCTTCCGGAGTGTGTATAACAGAATATAGGGGCATTAAAGGGAAAAATGATTTTATTTTATTGCACAACCCTATATGACATATTTTAGAATTGAGCTGTCCAACATCAGAGCCACTAGTCACATGTGGCTAATTAAATTTAAACTAATCAAGATAAAATATTTCTCTTCCTCAGTCACATAGCCACAATTCAAGTGCTCAGTAGCCATATATGGCTAGTGGTTACCATATGGGGCAGGGTAGACACAGAACATTCCTATTACTGCAGAAAGTCCACTGGACAGCCCTGTTTTAGAGCAACAACAACAACAAAGCTGGTAAAGTACTAATTGATAGTAAGGATGAGAAGTTGTCAATTCTACTAGAAAAAAATTCTAAAGTCACTAAAATTATTTGAAGTGTTGATGCATGTGGGTTATTTTTGGCCTTCGTGTATTAACCATACAAAATTCACAGAGACTTTCTTGTGGCCTTAGGTACAGCCACATCAGAAGAAGAAGATTTAATAACCACTTTGGTGGCCTCTATAGACTGGGGTTGAACTGGAGAGATTAGCTGCGAGGTCAAGGGGGAAAGTTCTGTTCCCACGGCACATTTTCCATAATTTGTTCAGGCATTCACTGCTTTATTTTATAGTTTACCTACTTTCATGCCTTTCTGTCTGTCCTGCTGGAGCAGACTGTATATTATTCATTATTGGACTTAGCAAGATTGAGTAGTTGCTCAATAAATCTTTCATGCATAAGGTTATAGAGAGGTGCTATGAAGCTTCTTAGACGGCAGTGATTTTTCTTCTGCTGAGATTGGCCCATTTCCTCTGTCTTTTCCTGCTTTTGATTCTGATCCCAGTCTAAGAGGTCAGCATTCACCTTGACCCACCCATCTTTAATGCCACTTCTGGCACCAGAACTTTACTTTCTTTGATTTCTTCCAGAAATACACGTAAGCATCACCTAGATTCACACACTATGCATGAAGGTTAAAGCTCCCACGAATGATACTACATGTGTCATGGCAGGAACAATTATGAGTGAGCAGCTAATTCTAGATGAGATGGCAGCAGTGAGGCTTTGATGTGTCCCAGGGAGCCAGGGCATCAATTCTGTGAGTGTGTGTACGGGGAGGAGGGGCAGTAATAAGAAATGAAGTACTGTGTCTTCAGCCCATGAGAAATGAAGTACTGATTTGTATCGTGAGCCCATGAAGACTGTGTTTTAGCCATTCAAAGCCATCATGTTGGATTAGGTACTCTCTAGTGTAGCTAGACATGAGCTTGTGACCCAAGACAGTTCTTTCTGGAAACCAGGCAAATGACGGGTAGGGCAGTTACATCATGTGAATGTATGTATTTTATAGTTTGTCTGTTGTCTTTTCATTATTCCCATAGATGATGTATTGCACCTAACTTACTGCTGCACATAGCAGATGCTCAGCACATATTTAAATTGAATTGAATTCAAATGGAATAGGGCCTGAGATGAGTTAAAAATCCTCTCAGAATTCAAAAGCTAAAAAAAAAAAGACTTGCTCTTCTGTTAGGATCTTTGCTTTATTTTCTTCTCCTCTCCCTACCTCCCTCCCTCACTCCCTCTCTCCCTTCCTTCCTTCCTTTGTTGCTATTTCCTCCTCAATTTTACTTCCTTTAAGCATGAATTTAAGATAATCAAATAAACTCAAGGTCGCATAGCATCTTGATGAACACTTCGGAGGGAGGAGATTGATGCTATTTAATATCATTAGTTAGAGTTATTTTTACTGTGTTACTATAATTTTGAGTGCTTTGTAGTTAACATCAGTTTAAAATTATGGGTTGACAGATTTTTCTGCCTAAAAATTCCAGTATATTAAAATGGGAAGCTTATCTTTTACTTTTTGCTTCTGCTATTTGCACAAAGATATTTAAGTAAATTCTTTTTACAGGGTACTTGTTAATATGAATTTTGTGGCCTTTTTCAATAAGCACAAAACAACTAATGTAATATATTAACAAAAATTGATTTACAAGTTTCCTTGGAAATACATGACATATATCTGGAAAGAATAATTTATTAATGAGTAGGAAAGAAGGATATCTATTAAAATATTCATAACATTTACTATAGGTTCCTTTCCACTCTTTGAATATCATTGTATCCTTTTCTCCCTCTGACTTATGCTTTAGCACTTACTCCTTTTTTTCCTACTCCTTCACTGTCACTGACTGAACTGCTTATTTCTTGCATAGTGGCACCAATATATTTACCTAAAGATATAGGTATTGGTACTAGACATTTCTCTGAACCTCTACTCAGTACCTTGAGTAGAAGTAAAAGGAAATGTTGCTTTTTAAAATGACCTTTTTTAGAGAGATCGTGAGCAAAGCCAGAGTCCTAATTACTTGCTTAAAATAACAAAATGCTGACCAGATATAGGGACTTTCTAGATTTTCTTGTGGTTTTCAATCACATTGCCATCAGATTAAAAATTGTTCTTTAATAACATTTCACCCACCTGCATTCTGACTTGTTTTCTTGAATGGAATATGTAAGAGTGGTGCCTCACTGGCACACAGGGAATTGAGCAGAATATTGGTCTTCCATGGCAGATGCATGGCATGGAAGTGAGAGGAGTGTATTGTACATATGATAGTATTGTCATGTTTGTTTCAGTGAAAAAAAGGTTGACAACCATTGATCTAGGTTGGTGGTTCCCAAACCTACCTGCACGTTAGAATTACCAGGGGAACTTTTAAAACATCCTGATGATGTGTAAATCATAATGTGTGGATGTGAGGCCCAGACATGAATAGTTTTTAAAAACTCCTCAGGTGATCACAGAGTGCAGCCAGGGTTTAAAACCACAGATCTAGGCCAACCTCATGATACTAGCAGTCTTAGTTCATTTTTCTTAAGGTAGAGATATTGGCAAGTTTCATGTGATTCTAAACAAAGCCACAGGACAAAGGCCTTGGAAAACTTCCCGTCCCTCTCTCCTCTTTTCAAGGCAGTTCCAGTTTCAGAGTAATGCTAGAAGGAAGAATATGGACTAGAGTGGTTGACCTCATATAGTCTTTGCAAGCTAGAGGAACTTCAGGAGGTTAGCCAGTCATGGAGTTGGCCCAAACATACAAATCCATCAGCAGGTGGGAGGATAACCGAACCAGCTCCGAAAATGTGGTCCCAAATGCCATTTACCAGGATGCAGGCACATAATACATAGGCTTTTTAAAATATCCACAAGAACAGATGACTTGAAGACTATCATATTTGTATTGCATAAACTAGTATCTTTGGAAATTGCTTATAACTTATGGTTTTATATAAAAACAGAGCATTGAAAAATAATTAATCCATAGACTAAGTTTGCCAGAATTAGTTTTAAAATTGATTTTAGAAATCTTCTTTCTTTTAATTCATAAAAATACAATAGAATTTTGTCATCTACCGTATGCCTCTTATGATACATTATGGATACATGAAGTGGTAAATTAATGAATCAATAAATTTAAGAAAGGGAGAAAGTGGCAGCTCTCAAGGACCGAAAAGTGAGTATATTTTTCCCTGTATAATTAAAAATATAGCTATATCATACAATTTAGGAGTCAGATACAAGACTTACCTATTTAAGAAGTATGGCTGAATGGATTATTCATGAAAAATGCTTGGTTATAGTAAAGTTTCCTTTGATGGATTTCAGAGTGGGTGACATGTTATGTGTATATACACACTTGCATATAATATATGTATGCATATATATATATATATATAATACACACATATACATTTTTGGGTACTCCTGCATATTGTATTTATTTTGAACATAGAAAAAATATACTCTTTTGGAAAATTATTAGGTTTAATGGTTGGAAATATCCTGGATGTTTCCAGCTTTGCCTGCCTGTAACATAAAAAAAGATGGTAAGACTGTCTGCTTCTGCCTTTGACCTGAACACAGTCTGGTCCACCTCCAAAGGGATTAGGTCCAGTTTAGATGAATGGAATTCATTTCAGCAGATGTACATTGAGCAGTTACTGTGTCCTCAATGCTGTCCTTGGGACGTTAGTGAACAGGTTTTGCCTTTGAGGAATTAATCTCTCTACAAATGTTATACTTAACCTGGTGGAAGTGTACTGAGCATAGTATAATAAAATTAAATGTTAAATTGTATCGCTCAGATTGTAAGTCTGTGGGAAGTCAGAAAATGAAGGGACAAAATAAAGGCATGAATTCATGAAAAATGTCTCTGTGAGCATATGAGGAACAGTTCTTCCTCTTGAATATGGAACATTTGCTGTCGTTTGATAATTTAAGCCTCTTTTACCCATGCCTCCCCCTTTTGCTATATTCAGAAACAAAAGACAAACCTTGCTTACTTGTTTCATATTATTTCTTTAAAGGAGAAACTTGGATACAGAAGTTGGTTGACTTGGGCATCCTTACTCTGAAACATATTTATCTCCCCTCAGTATTTCACCCTGCCAAATTCAAAATAATAGTGTAAAGAGGAAAATACACAAGCAAAATTTAATGTTAAAACACTCTTCTTGTAGGTTCTATTCAACACCTACTTCTATGGAGATGTCACACAATTTCCACAGTTAAGTCTGTACCAATTTGAGGCTTAATTTTTGGTAGTGGCAGCTGCTCTTTTGTGATAAACTCTTGATACTGAAATTCCAAAGACTGAATTGGTATGCATATAACTCTTGGCTGCTCTGAAGAATTTTGAACATAGATGGCAATGCTGTCTGTGAAATAGGTTCCTGTGAGGAAGCATAATCAATTTTAATTAGCCAAGTGTGGCTGGTGCAAGCTGCCCTTAAGTCCTTTAAAATACAGCACAATCTGGCCACCATCCATCCCACAAGTGAGTATCCAAAATTGCTTCTATCTTGCCTATGATTCCAACTGATTCACATCTTTTTTTTTTTTTAACTTTTTAACTATTCAGTATTATCTTCCCAGCTGAAGAAATCAAGCAAAAGTAAGATAGTTCTGTGTTCCTCAGTAAATTATTCAAATGGTTATACCAACTCCTCCAATTCCAGTTCCCTGTTAAGAGGGAGATTTTCAAAACATCCTCATCTTTCAGTTTTAAAATGAGAATCCTACAAGCATCTGTCAGTTTTGGGAAAAAATCACTTAGTTTTAGGGAGTATTAGAATCTATAGCATTCAGGCAAGTGAAGATATTATTTAACCAAATAGTCTCCTTACTAATGATAACAGCCTATAAAACCTTTTACTCTGAGACAGGTTGGGATTTCTCCAAATACTGGCAGAGAAAATGTACCTCTATGTAGTGAGTTTTTACTTATAAATACATGGGGAGTGCTGGCTTTTTAAAAATGTGAGGCTTTGAGAGTATGGCACATGGTCTGCTAGAGATTTGTTTGGGTAATTGCACTATTGGTGAGCACTCACTGAAAATGAGATTGATTTGGGCTTTTTTTTGTGTGTAGAAGTATAATTTTGCTTGTTTATTACATTCTGTTACAATCTAATATGTTAGGCTATGCAGTTCCAGTGAGAAAATTTTAATATATCCACATACAATCCTACCTGTGATTTGTAGAATAGAGTTTAAGTTCCAGTGATTAACCCCCTGAGAATGCTTATATGATAGTCAGTAATAAAGAATGAAAAGTTATTTTCTTATTATATATGTCCTCATTCATTCACTTAAAAATCTCAGACACACATATTAGTTGATCAAGACACAGCTGGAAAGTTGCACAATATGAAATACAATACATATGCATACACACATAGCCATGAAAATAGCAACAAGGCATCCCATATTAACCTAGAAAATCGTCACCAACCTGCTCTTTTGCCAAAATAATTACAATTAAAAAACATGCTATAGTTATTGCTCACTTGACATAAATTATTGCTTGTCTAAGGTCATTGTAAAGGGGTTTCTTGCAAGTTTTTAGCAATGTATTTGGAATATTTTAAGGCTTTCCAAATTAGGAGAAGTACTTATTCTTTTATACAGAGTGCTTCAGAAAGAAATTCTTGCCAATGACTTGGGTAATGAAACATAATAGAGATGTATGAGTCCCCATCCATGGAAATCTTTGAGGAAATAATGAATGGAATTCTGTGTTTTTCCTACTCATGATTGGGAAGGACTGGTAGGTTCATGTGACACTGGCTGTCACATCATGCTCTTACCAGGGCAAACAAGGTGCTTCAAACCCTGACCCCAGTCTTCCCATCCATCTTTACCTGAACTTCCACATGTGTGCACCTTCACTTTGACTTAACTTTTTTTTTTTCTGTAGTAGCTTTTGGCCCCATGTATTCCTAGTCGTCTTTCATCTCCTCTGTGAAACCCTTCCTAACACATCACTGTTCCCTCCCAGCAATAAGTGCCTTCTCACCAGGGATGGCATGACACACTCTGCATGGCTCATTACAGCATTTCCACATTGCATTTTGGTTGTCAGTTTCCATAGCTCTCTCTCTTGAAGGAGTCTGGTTTCTTCAAGAGGTAGAGCCACTGGGTTCTAAAGATCTCCTGCCCATATAGTAGATGCTAAGTAAATATGTGTGGCATAAGTGCACAAAATTCCTTACAAAACTTTAAAAAACAGAACATACAGTAGCATCTATCCAGTCAAATGTTAACTACTCAACTCATTCAGCACGCTGTTCAGCAGGGTAAGAAACTTGGGATCCCATTTCTAACATGTGGAATTAGAATTCAGTTCACCCTCAGACTCACTCAATCCCTCTTATTTTAAAAAGGTAAACAAAAAGTAGGTCAATCAAATCACATTCTCATTTTAACAGGTCCAAGAATCTATATAGATTTTGAACTGAATTGGCACACACTCATAGACAACTTTCTAAGGGCTTTTACTCTTGGCATTCAGACTTTTAAGAAAGAAAATTAAGTGATTGGAATAGAGTACAATAGTGAATACAGAAGAAGGGAAGAAAGATGACTGTGGCCAGAAACATGAGAGAAAGAGAACTATAAGATTCTTTATTCTAAGTAACGGTGGGAGAATCTACTTTTTGGCCTGTGCAGCGGATGCACCATTTCTCAGGGTAAGTTTTCCCCATGTTTCCTGTCAAGCCAGGGTTTTAATGAAACAAAAAGATACCGGATCCCCCTCGCTAACACCTCCTCATCCCTCCAACACCCCAGCCACTGCCAGCCAAGAGCGTTTCTTTCACTTCCTTTTATCCTTTTTGACCAAGAACAAGATCTGAGATATGTGAGATCCTGTTTGATTCAAGCATGGAGAAAATACAGTGTATTTTAAAGCAGCTGGTTACCTGTTACTGTCAATAGCTGTATTGTCAGTATTTTATCATGGATCTAATGTTTTAACATTTTTGAGACGCATGAGTTTTAGATTTGTATAGTAAATCTAAATTTTTAAGAAAATAGAGCCAGTACTCTTGATAATTCAAAATCTTTTTAAAATGTGAGAATGGCAGAGTTTAGCTATAATCTAGGCATTAGTATTTGTTGAGAATCCACTCTATGCCATGCCCTGCTTGCAGGGGCTGTGTGGGACATTCTAAAACTATACATTTTGTGATGAGAATCAGAGTTTCTCCTCTTTGGGCCACTGGCCTTAGTTACATGTAGCTGGAGAATCCACACTAAAACATGTAAAACACCAAGAAATTATTAAAAAAAAAAACAGATTGCTAAAAATGAAAGACCATTAAGATGGAGCAAAGGTTTAGTAGAATACTGTCGAAGACAGTGTTCCATTCAATAAAAATAGTTCAAATCATTATGAGACTAGTAGAAAAAGTGGTTATTTAGACAGACTTCTATATCTGGCCAATCTTGTGAACAACATAAGGAAATCCAATTCAGAAAAACTCATCCTTATTAGAATGGGACAAAGGATCCACTAAAACACGTAATCACTTAGACTGAAAAAACTTATTTTCAACTTAGTGTGGATTGCACTAATATTAAAAAATAACTGACTTATTTTTGAAGTGTTTAATAGGTCCAGAACAAAATGTAGTCATTAAAATTTAAGAATTATATAATTATAAAGAGAAAACACATCTGAGAAATAAGATTGTAGTGCTCAGATGTTTAATAGACACTGAAAAACAGTGCTTGTTGAAACAAAGAGTGATGCTTGGATTGAATATTAACTACATTACGAAAAGTTTAAAAATTATTATTTTTATTATAGTAACTATTAGAAGCAGCAGTATTTCACCTAATGAAGCTTGGCAAATACTTGTTAGCAATGATTAAGTTTCCAGTGGGACTTACTTTGAGAAAATTAGGTTTTAGAATGCATTTATATAGGGAATGCATTAAATTATTGAAGTTTGAAGATTCTGAACACCTGGAGGAACTGCGTAGCTTTAGCATTCATTTTTAAGGGATGTGATATTTTCATCCTGCTGTTTGAAAGGCTTTAATTATTTTAATTATTTAAGACGAGGACTGGGCCAAACATTCAGTGTGAGAAGCCTTGCAAAAAATTCAGCCCTTGTAGTTATAGATCTATGGAGACAATATTAGTTATAAAAGTGCATATAGGCTTTGTCTTTGAAAAAGCGTTCTATAACATCAGATATCATATCCATTTCAAAATTTAAGCACTGGGAAGCGGCTGTGGCTCAATCAGTAGGGCTCCCATTTACCATATGGGAGGCCCCAGGTTCGGTTCTCGGGGCCTCCTGGTGAGGGCAGGCCCACCCGCACGGCGTGGTTGGCTGACCCAGCGAGCACAGGCAGCAAGGGGGGGATAAATGAATAAATAAATAAAATCTTAAAAAAAAAAAAAAAAAAATTAAGCATTGGTGTTTTCTTTCAAATTTTTAGATTAACATATGATTATATAAATTAATCAATAATGTAGTTAAAATAATGGGTGTTCCTTAACATCTTAACATGGTGTTATTTCTACCTTTTAAAAAAAATAATCCTCTTTGACTTCTGTTCCATTTCTCTCCTTCCATTTACAGCTAAACTTTTACAAAAAGTTTTCTGTGTTCACTGTCTCTATTTGCTCTCCTCCCATTCACTCTTGAACCTTACCTAAACAGCTCCCAACCCTCTCAAAAACCGCTCCTCTCATGCTCTCTAGTTCCTCGACACTGTCAATATTCTTGGTCCTCATTTTATTACCTTTAAGCAGCTTTTGACAGTTACCTTTTTCTCAATATGGAGATACTTTGTTCACTTGGCTTCCAAAATATCACACATGCCTGGTTTTCCTGGCTGTCTCACTGGCTGCTACCTCAATCTTTTTCTGATTCCTTCTCATTCCCCCAACTCTAAACATTGAAGTCCCTAAGACTCATTTCTTGGATCGCTTTTCTTTTCTGTCTCCAGTACTTTCATGGTTATCTCAAACCTATATCCTCTACAATGATAACTTGCAGATTTATCTCTAGTCCTGAACTTTTACCTAAACTTCAGAGAGATATATCCAAATGCCCATTTAGATATTTGATACATGTGTCAAACTTGATGTGTCCAAAATTTATCTCCGGAGCTTCCTCCCTCCCCAAGCCTTAACTTCCACTAATTTCTTTATCTCAGTAAACAGCTACTTCACATTTTCAGTTGCTCAGGCCCCACATCTAAGAGTCATCTTTGATTATTCCCTTTCTCTCACAACCTAGATTCAATCTATCAGTAACTTTTGTTAGTTCTAACTACAATATCTCTCCTGGAGCATCTTTTCTCATGATCTCCATCCACTGATACCATTTGTCCAATACCCCATCATTCCTTACTTGGGTTATTGCAAAAGGTTCTCAACTGATCTCCTTGTTTTTGCCCTAAGAATAGACAGAATGATTTTGTTCAAATGTAATTTAAATTATGTCACTCCCATACTTCCTATCTCGCTCAAGTTGCTCTTTGGAAGGCCAGCATCCCTTCTTGCTCTACCTTCTCTAAGTACCTTCCTTACCAAGTGCTCCATTCTCCTCAGTCAGCCCTTCTGACCTCTTCTCCCAATCAAATCTCCTCTTCTTTATCTTGACTACCCCAATTTCAGCTTTCTTCAGTGATTATTAGATCAATGTAATCCACACTGAACTGTGAAAGACCAAAATTAATAAGAACACATTTACATTTTAAAAGAGGAGCACGTTAACATCAATGATTCTGTAACTGATATAAGTGTAGAGTAGATATTTTTGAGGGCTTGGGGCAACAGGCTTTTGGTGATTGGATGTTTTCCATTGCTCCAGACCTAAGACCTCAATCTCTTTTTCCCTTGGTTGGCAATTTGCCTTAATCTCTAGGTTGACAGTGGATTTATTTAATTATCAATGTTGACTATATGAAGAGAGAGACCAGCTTGGTTATTACTGTCCTTATTAATAATAACCACCTGTTGAGATGTTCATGATACGAGATACTTTATATTTGCATTCTCATATAAATCTACAAACCTATGGTAGATATTGTTGTTATTCTTATTTTATTCATCTTCTAACTTCCTTAAAGTCATACAAGTGGAAGGTGGCTGAGCTAGGATTTAATATAGACTCTTAGGGCTATAAATTTCCCTGTCAGCACTGCCTTTGCTATATCTCATGAGTTTTGATATGTTGTGTTCTCATTTTCATTCGTCTCTAGATATTTACTAATTTCTTTTGCAATTTCTTCTGACTCACTGATTGTTTAGAGTTGTTTAGCCTCCATATATTTGCATATTTTTCCCTTTATCCACCTATTATTGATTTGCAGTTTCATTCCATATGATCAGAGAAGGTGCTTTGTATAATTTCAATCTTTTTATATTTATTGTGACCTGTTTTGTGACCCAGCATGTCATCTATCCTGGAGAAAGATCCATGAGCTCTTGAGAATGTATAACCTGCTGATGTTGGGTGCAACGTTCTGGATATGTCTGTTAGGTCTAGTTCATTTATTATATTGTTCAAGTTCCCTGTTTCCTTGTTGATCTTCTGTCTAGTTGTTCTATTGATGTAAGTGGCATGTTGAAGTCTTCAACTATTATTGTAGAGATGTGTATTTCTCCTTTCAGTTTTGCCTAAGTTTGCCTCATGTATTTTTGGGGCACCATGGTGAGGTGCATAGATATTTATGACTGTCACTCAGTCCTGGTTGATTGTCCCTTTTATAATTATATAACAACCTTCTGCATCTATTTTACTTTTAAAGTCTGTTTTGTCTTGTATTAGTATAGTATTGTATTAGTATAGCTACCCCTGCTCTTGGTGTGAAATAGGTTTTTCCAACCTCTTACTTTCAGCAAATTTGTATCCTTCGTTCTAAGTGAGTCTCTTACAGACAGCATATGGATGGCTCATGTTTTTATCCATTTTGTCAGCCTGTGTCTTTTGATTGGGGAGTTTAATCCATTAACATTCAATGTTATTACTATAAAGGCATTGTTTACCTCAACCATTTTATCCTTTGGCTTTCATATGTCATATCTTGATTTTGTCTGTCCTTTTATCCTTTTGGTTACTTTTTCTAATAATCTTCACATCTACACTCCCCTCCAAGCCTCTGTCTCCTGTCTTTTCCTTTTGGCTTGCAGAACTCCCTTTAGTGTTTACTGCAGAGCCAGTTTCTTGTTTACAAACTCTCTTAGTTTCTGTTTATTTGTAACTATTTTAAAATCACCTTCATATTTGAAGGACAGTGTTGCTGAATAAAGCATTCTTTGCTGGTAGTTTTTCTTTTTCAGTATCTTAATTGTGTCATACAAGGGTCTTCTTGCCTGCATTGTTTCTGATGAAAAATCCACACTAAGTCTTACTGGACATACCTTGCATGCAGTGTTTCACTTCTCCCTTGTTGCTTTCAGAATTTTCTCTTTATATTTGGCATTTGACATTCTGGATAGTATCTTGGAGTAGGTATATTTGGATTTATTCTGATTGGAGTCCGCTGTGCTTCTTGGATATGTATATTTCATGTCTTCCAAGAGAGTTGGGAAATTTTTGGCCATTATTTCCTCAAATACTCTTTCTGCCTCTTTTCTCTTCTCTTCTGCTTCTGGAACTCCCATGACACATATGTTGTTGTGCTTCATGCTATCATTCAACTACCTGAGCCCCTGCTCAAATTTTTCCATTCTTTCCTCTCTGTGTTCCTCCGTCTTTTCAATTTCAGCTCTTCTGCCCTCTAAGTCACTGATTCTTTCTTTTGTGATTTCAGATCTGCTGTTGTATGCCTCTAGTGTATTTTTAATCTCACTTATTTTGTCTTTCATTCCCATAAACTCTGTTGTTTTTCAATTCAAGTTTTCAAATTCTTCTTTGTGTTTGCCCAGTGTCTTCTTAATGTCTTTTATCTCTTTAGCCATGTTGTCCTTCAACTCCTTGATATGATTTAGGAGATTGGTATGATTATCATTGATTAGTTGTTTCCAATCCTGTGTCTTGTCTGGAGCTTCGATTTGTTCCTTTGCCTTAGCCATATCTTCCTTTTTCTTAGTATGGCTTGTAATTTTTTGCTAATGTCTAGACATATGATTATAATGGTGAGTTTACTCTGATGGTCAGTTCCTCTTGCGTATCTAGGGATTTAGTGTTGCATGGGTGTGTGTACTGCTGTACTTTGATTTTTGGTTCAACTTATTCTAGGTCTTTAGGATTGCCCCTATTTAACTGCTCAAAGTAGGGCCATGGGGTACAGACCAGTTTCCAAGGACATCGGGAAGGGGGGTAGTAAAGGTACCAAAAAAAATCTCAATTATTCACTTTTTCCTTCTTTGCATGCACTTTCCTGGTCTACCAGTAGATGGTGTTCTTTGGCAGACCTCTCTTGTCAAACACTAGGGGGAATATGTTCACTGGAACCCTGCTTAGACAGGCCATGTAGAATCAGTGTCCCAGAAAATTCCCCCTCAGGGCAGGCTATTCAAAGCCAAGCCTCTACAACTCAAACTTGCTCAGAAGTTGCTCTCCTCTATCAGCTGGCCACCCCCTCCCTTTTCCCAGGGAGGAATTAAACTTCCATTCAGGAACCAGTCCAGGTCAGAAGAGAGGGTGTTTGAAAAGGCAGTTTCTCTTCAGTTCCCTGACAGCTCCTAGAGAAAACTATGTTGTGGCCCCACCTGGCCTGGAAGTGTGGGACCCATGGGACACCACAGACCAAGTTCACTGGCCAAAAGCCAGATTGGCCATAGGCTGAGTCCTTCGCTCTCCCCTTTCTTGGGGCAGTGGGCACTTGCAACCCTCTCAGACCACAGCTGCTGACCAGGGGCTGGAGCACCCACTGCTGCTTGCTTAAGGGTGGGGAAATGAGTGCCAGCAGCTGCAGCTTTACTCACAGATCTTCCCCACTGAGTATTCTTTTCTTCACCCCTCTCTCTTCTGGGTGGTATCCAGTCTTTCCTGGGTGTCCTAAACCCTAGAATAGTTTTCCAAGTTTCTGCCTGTCCTCTAGATATTTTTCTGTGAGAGAAGTGAGTCCTGTGCCTCTCTAATCCTCCATTTTCCCGAAAGTCTCCAGAGCTAGGATTTGAACACTAGTCTGCTGATTCCAAAGCCTCTGCTCTTAACGACTACACTGTTCAGTGAAAATAGGATTTACCCATATTAGTGGTAGTAGTTAAGATTTGACATACATTAGTTCGTCTTAGCATACATAAGAACTAGTCTCTATGGAAAAGTATATACCAGGATTACTTTTAAAAAACAGAATCTCGAGTTTTAAAAAATAGATGCTCTTGGTTTCAAATTTACTGCAGTCATTGTACTTTCAGAAGTTGAGACATTTGTCATCGTTGCTCTCCTACCTGCCTTTTTGCATTCCTCTCTCTGCACTAGACCTGACACACAACACTGACTGGTAGGTTAGTCTGTCCTCTCTATCACTGCCTATCTCACTCTCATATTTCCCCAAGCTCCTTCTCTCTAGCTAATTAGAAAGTCTTCTTCACTTTCTCCACTAAGAGGTAAACCTGGGCCACAGTCTTCCTGCTTGTCTCACAGAATTTCTTTATCCAGAGCTGTGCACAGTAACTTTCTCTTTTTCCTTTCCAAAGCAACATGTGGTGACTACCTTTCCTGTGCTATGGGCAAAATGGGTAACTGATCAAGAAACACTAAGTAGTGGTGGTGGCCAGAAATATGAAGTAACATGATGGTATAGAAAGGAATCAGTGGTACATTATATATGAACCTGCATAACAACTGTACTTATGCAGCTCATGGCAAATTTATTCATTCCTGCATTCCTAATCCATTCATTCATTCAACCAGAATTTTTAAACACCCAATATTTTCCCTAAAACTTAACAATAGCATAATGGGTCCATTGGTTGGCCCAGTTTAAAAAAAAAAAACAAATAAAACTCAAAAGTAGGAAAATAACATCCATTGGTGTGATATTTAAATGTTGTGGTACCTAAAAATGTGGAGAAGAGAGCATTATAAATTGCTTCCCCCACCCCTTGTGCTTAAGTAGAACAATAAATACCAGGAATCAAGAGACAGCCAAGAATATGTGCAGCTCTTATAGATTTAACCCTCCTCACTGAACTTGTCAGAGAAGATCTCTTTTTGAGCATTGAAATAGTTTTTGAGCATTGAATGGTTTTTCTCATGTTCTATACATTATGATTAGTATGAATGATTTCAGAAGAAACAGGAAATATGTGTCTTCCTAATCCAAAAATGGTGTTATTGCCTCAGAAGGTCTCTCTGCTGTTAGAAAAATTACATGGAAGCCTTTTTTATCTACTGTTTTGAGAAGCTATAACATAAATATCATAGGAATTGTCTCTTTGTTTTATTCAAATTTTATTTTCTAAAACCTGGGAAGCTGAAGTTTGCTTCCTCGAATAGTGTCACATTTATTTACATTACTACACTTGCTTCAGGTAGATGGGGGAGTAATATTGAATGTGTTTCTTTTGAGTAAACTGAGTAGATATGCTGCTGAATACATTGCTTGCTGATTTATACTTTAGAACAAGTTGAATGCTACTTTAAGAATGATTACAAAGAGAAGTATTTCATATACTTATAATCTACAAAAGAGTGCAGGGGCCCTCTTACTAAGTAATTGAGGTTGCTTAAATTCAGAGAAAAAATTAATGCAGAGTATATATGTGAGAAGTAAAAAAAAAAAAAAAACATGGGCTAGAATAATTAGTGATGGGAAGAAATGAGGTGACACACAGAAAGATCCAATGTAGTACTTCTATTTATTCATTATCATAAAGCCTCATATTTGAACTATATTTTAAATATTCCTACATAAAAAAATCTGCTATCACTGCTTTCCTTTCTCTCCCTGCTTGTTATATCATTCAAGTCCCAGGAGAGTAAAAATTTTTTAGCTTCAAAACCCTTTCAGTGCTAATGGCTTTCAGTGCTAATGGCTACTGAAATTGTAGTCATGGGAACATATCTCTATTTTCTTCCTCTTCTTTGCAAATCTTATGAGGCATTGAAGTTAATGTCCCAATTCAAATTGATTACATTTATTTTCAATCATGTCTCAAAATGTCCAACTTCTAATGCTTGGATATGTACTCATAAATGATTTCCAGATTTCTCAAATATATTTTATGCATCTTTCATACTTTATATAGTCTTAATATTTTACATGTAACATTCTAAATATATGAAGGATCAATCCCACTATCTGTACAAGTTGATAGTATCTTATTTTTAAAAGTTATCAGAATTTTGTTTCTTTTAAAGTTATTGGAAGCTCAGCTTTCATTTGGACAAAATGATACTTTAGGGACTTTTTCTGGTTTCTTTCAAACTGTCTTTCCCTCCTGAGAAAGCTTAGATCCTGGAGCTTCTGGGAGTTACTGCTGAGCATAGGAGAGGCTGGGTGGCTGTGGAATTGAGACAAAGGGAGACTCAGGCCCCAGGGCTAGGCGAGGACCAGATCTGCTGGGAAGGCTCTGCGAGCTTTGTGCAGACCACGCAGTGTTTGTGGAGCAGCTTTCAACTGGAGCTTCGTATATCCCGTGAGGCAGCGTTACATGGGATACATGGGTTGAGGGACCCTTTAATGGACTATTGGAGACTATGACTGGGCCCGGGATGAGATAGAGCTTTTAAAGTCCAGACAAACTCTGAAAATGTCATTTGTGACTCAGGACCCAGTTATCTAATTGTGATTACTGTGTTCCCAGTGGGTAGAACTTTTGGACCTGCATTGCTCTTGAAACAGACTCAGATCCATTTTCTGAAGAAAACTGTGGCTCAGTCAATAGGTTCTCCCGTGGCCCAACTCAGCAGAGGTGAGATGGCCGTGCACTGAGGCAGAACAGGAAACAATGACAGGGGTTGAAACCCGAGAGACAGGCGTCAAGAGCCCATATTCGGTTTTCAGAAGAGAGAGGTCAAATTCAGGAGCTGTAAGTAAGTAAGAAACAGGACCGGAGCCAGGGTAAACAGAAAAGGGTGAACTGAAACTTGATGCCAAAGACACAGTCATGATTCTGCCCTGGTAATGCAGAAAACCAGTAAAACCCAGGAGAGACCTCATGCCCTTCTGGACAGAATACTAACATCACCTTATCTGGGAGGCCTTTCTCACTGTCTTCAGAGCGTCACTCACTCCTCTGTGAAATCACACTGTCTAATAATATATGGCTGGATCCCATTGTATGGTAATTGTTTATACATTCCCCTTCCCATTCTAGTCTGTGAACTCCTCAGGCCCAGAGAAGAGCCCACCATATGACTTGTGAGTTATGCTGAATTGGCCAAGACTTCTTAAAGGTCTATAGAACTAATTATAGGGAGAACTGTCAAATAGCCTTGATATATTGGTTCATTCTGTAACATAGATAAAGGTAAGTCAGGCTGCCTCCGTCCATTCAGATTCCTCTCTCTACTTGCATCTAAATCTTTGCATTGGTAGGAGAGGGGCATGGATGGACAAACCTGGAGCCAGAAGTTGTATTTATATATTTGCTGATGGGCACTGTGATCAGTGTTTGGGATACAAAATGAAGAAGATGAAATATCTACCTTCAAGAAATTCATGGACTAATAATAATTTTGATAATTCTTTCTTATTTGACCTATGTGCCAGATACTGCGAAGTGTTTTCCACTTGTCATGTAATTTAACCATAGAAACCCTATAAGGTTTGTTATATCCTCATTACAAATGAAGATGAGGCATAAAGTTAAATAACTTGCCCAGAATCACGTAGCTGGTAAATAAGAGAGTAAATAGGAGAGCTTGGATTAAAATGCCTGCACCCAAAGTAAAGGGAGGATCTCCGTAGCATTCATCCCTGTGAGTGTAACCTCTTTTCTGTTGCTGATATTTACCACCATGAATACCCTTCGATTCTGGGTAATAGTGTCTCCTTCTCAAAAGTGAATGTAGTAAAAAGAGCAATGCTTTAAGAATTCCCTTCCATAATTCAGGCGAAAACATTATGCATGCCAGTAATCTAATCTTCATATTCACAAGCTACTCAAAGTGAGAAAACAAAAATAAAAATAGGGATGAGGCAATATAATGCAAAGTTCAGAAGTAATGTAATAAAAGCTAAATTTAGATATTATTGAAAGAAACATGTATTTTACTAAAAGTGTTTGTAGCTAGGGAAACAGAACAATGAGACCTTAATATCTTTTCTGTATGTTTGTTTCAGAATGTTAAATATAGATAAATCACTTTTTAAAAGATTCTCAATGAATATTATGGAATTATACATTTAGCAAAAGAATGCTTTTACTGGTTAATATATGCTAACATTTGATGAAGGAAATATTTTCCAACTCGAATCAGAATTTATTATTAATCTTTTGATGTTTTATTACAGGAGAGTGTTTTTAGAAAATACAAGTTGCTTGGCCTTTGATGCTATTTATTGGAATAATTTCCCTAGGAATTATTCCATAAATGCACATCAGAGCGTGGAAGATTTTTGACTCCAGTAATTTGTTATCCTGATTTTTTTCTCACCTATTATAATCCAGTGCCATGAAAAAAGTTTACTTTTTAAATTAGTTCATGTATGACTGTTTATTAGTAATATCCTACTTGCATGTCCACAGTGAGGCAAAACACCTTAGAACATTGTTTTCCATGTTTCTTCATAATTCCAAAGCCATGTGGGATAATGTTTTTGTACTTTTTAATGTAGGAGTAAGAAAAGCTAGCAGTTACATGGACCTAAGAATTATAAGTGGGTTCTTAGTTTGCCTTTGATAGATTCAGAGTAATTTCATTTTTTCTATCTACTAAAAATTTTCAATATATTTAGTTAACGATTTTTAAAGTGAACTATATTTAGATTTATGTCTGCCTTTATAACACTTAGTGTTCTTTTATAGACTTGAGCCTTAGGATATACTTCTAATGTTAATTTAACCAGAGAAGCTATAGGAAATGTGATTCTTTAACATGATGTTGAAGGGAACTTTTCCTCTTGCCTTGGAATTGCTGATATGGGTCCTTGGGTGAAAACAAATGTGCTTAAGACTTGCATATTCTACAGAAAATAACCAATAATTGTAGCCAGCACCTTCTTGGGACTTACCAAGAGAACTGATCCTATTACAGGCAACTATATTGCTCTAGCCTCCCTCACACCACACCCCAGATCTTATGAGGAAAGACTTAAAAGACAGTCATCCAGGGCAGCTGCCATGTAACTGCTTATGGTGAAGGATGCTTTTCCCCACTTCTCAACCTCAGACTGACAACAAGCTATGTAAAGCTAGAAAGATCTAGGATTACTTCAAAAAGTGGGCATTGACATACATAAGAATATTTGAAACCATAATTTTGCTAAAGATTAATCTGAATTACATGTGATGCATATAGGGATCTCTGTGTTCTAGTCTTTACACACACACACACACACACACAAATATGGCACCTGGGCTTTAAGTATGGAAAAAAAAAGGAAGTATAATACAAATTCAAATTTAAGACTGGTTTTGAAAATACATTACCATTTCTATGTGGTTTTGCCACAAGTAAATCTAAAACATTTTTCTGGTGTATCTCCCAAATATCTTACCAATACCACTCCCTTTTACTTTTTTGCTTTATCACCCTGTTTTATGCCTTTCCTAGATTTTTTGGTACAATTTTCAAGAAGTACTGATCATAGTTTCAGCAATTTCCTTTCTATTTCATTCACCTCGACTAAGCAAAAGACTAAGACCTTGACTACATGAGACCTTGCTTCTCAAAAGTTGTGGTTCTCTCCATATATCTTATCCTTACCATAATGTTTCAGTGATACATTTTTCTAGGAAACTGAAAAACTTAATTCTGTTCATGAATCTCTGGTCTTAGCACTTAGCCTATGATAACAGTTTTAAAATGGCTCTGCTTCCATTTAAAGAAAACAATTATTCCAAAAGTACAGGACCTGTGATTGACTAAACACTCTTTCAGGGCTCAAGGATTATGTCTGGCTGCTTCCTTCCTTGTGAACCTTTGGATTCAAAACATAAATTTCAGATTTAAAGAAACATGAGGCTGAGTTTTAATCTTTTTTAATAACATAGTTATTTTATTCTAATATTTAACAATAGTTTATTTATAAAATTATTCTAATTATGGCTTCTTCCTAATACACTGGAGGTTAAATGAAAGGAAACTTCAATTAAGCTATTGCTCATTTTGTTTAATTTGTAGTAGACTGATATAGTTCAGTATTTTAGATCCAGTGTCATAAGGTAGGCTTCCATAGCTCAAATTAAGTTTTAGGGTTTTTAAAGAATACAATTAAGTTGAAGAGTGTTATTGTTGGGTACTTGACTTGGCATTGAGTTTTCAAAGAATGAGGTTGGTTTGAAAGTGTTTAAAATGATTGATTTTTTTTTTTTCTTTCCGTTTCAGGGGATGGTCTTTGATGGGGAGTGGAAAGTGGCTGTAGGTTCTGAGTACATATGTCAAAGACATTCACTGGCTTGACACCATCTGCACAGTAGCTTGTTTGTTTTTTGTTTCCAGGTAGCAATGAAAATAGTAAATTTGCAGGTTTTACCCACACTATTAAAAACTGAAGTTTATCATCCATACTTTTGGAAGGTAAACTTGAGTTGTGGTCAGTATGCATATGGAGTAATAAACTACTGCATTTGTAAGATGATGATTTGATGTAATGGCATAGTTTGAAATTATGTTTGCAGAGAGATTTCTTCCCCCAAAAACATGACAGCTTTTTATTCTATATGACAGATATTGAAATTTTAAAAATTAAATGTCTCTTATGTATGAACCTATACTTAAATATAAACAGATTTTCACAGTGGCTCAATCTTATCAATTATTGATCATAATAATAATGCACAGTGAGAAAAAGAATAAAATAATTTACATAATAAAAGAAATATGATTTTAGCTCAAATATCACATTAATAAAAGCAACTGCATTAATGTTATTTTATTTTATTTTTTTTAAGATTTATTTATTTACTTTATCCATTTTAAACAACCCCTTCCCCATTTGCTGTTTTGTGTCCATTCGCTGGGCAATTCTCTGTGACTGTTTCCTGCCATCTCTTCTCATCCTCCTCCTCCAGTCTTCACCAGGATTCGATCCTGGAGATCTCCGATGTAGGAGAGAGGTGTCCTGCCCCCTGCACCACCTCGGTTCCTGGTTTTTGGAGATTTTGGAGCATCTCGTCTTGACTCTCCCCTGCGTCTCTCTCCTGTTACGTCATCATCTTTTGCTGCATGGCTCCCGGGGCCTGGCGGCTCACCGGCACACAGAGCCTGGCAGCCCATGCACCTTCTAAATATATATTTTTTATTTTACCGGGAGGTCCCAGGGATCGAACCCAGGTCCCTCCATATGGCAGACGGACGCCCAACCATTCGAGCCACATCTGCCCCCCTGCATTAATGTTATTTTGATGTTATTAAATGTTTAGTGACAAGTATAAAAAATAATTTTTTAACAAATTGACATGCTTGTTAAAAACCTTATTGGGGAAACGGATGTGGCTCAAGAGGTTCGGCGTCCGTCTACCATATGGAGAGACCAGGGTTCAATCCCCGGTACCTCCCGGTAAAAAAAAAAAAAAACCTTATTAGTTTACTGAAGAGGTGTGCACCATTAACAAAAAATTTATGTATGTTCAAAATGTTCCAAGATATTTATTTTTTCTTATTATGGCTGGGTGAATAACTAGAAATATCTGTAGTATAAAATGAGAACCTTAAGCCTCAAATTATTTTATCTTTTAAACATCAGTAGGTATGCATGTACTAAATGCTTCTTATGATTTATTTGGTGATGGTCCATGACTGAACCTTAAGGAATGACCTCTGTATCTTTCTATCTAACTTTTTTACATGGTTTAATGCATTCATTCACTCAGTATAACATTTTAAATAGTTAAAAACATAACCTCAATAAAATTTATGTACATTAAAGTCTGTAGAAAGACATAAGGTCAAGTTTTTTTTTTTTTTTTTTTTAACATTTATTTTATTTATTTCTCCTCTCCCCCCTTGTTGTTTGTGCTTGCTGTCTGCTCTCTGTGTCTGCTTGTTGTATGCTCATCTTCTTTTTAGGTGGCACTGGGACCGAACCCAGGACCTTCCATGTGGGAGGGTGGCGCCAAATCACTTGAGCCACTTCTGCTCCCTGCTTGTTGTGTCTTTCATGTTTCCTCATTATGTCTCTTCATTGCGTCATCTCATTGCATCAGCTCACTGCGCCAGCCTGTTGTGTCAGCTCACTGTCTTGCTCATCTTCTTTAGGAGGCACCAGGAACTGAACCCGGGACCTCCCATGTGGTAGGTGGGCACCCAAATGCTTGAGCGAAATCTGCTTCCCTCAAGGTATTTTTAAATATGTAGATTAACATTTCCGCAATCTAATTTATCTCATATATATTAACTTTTCAGCTTACAAACTCCATGAAATGAAAACACATTAACTATCAAGTGCTTGACTTAATGAGATTCTGAATTGCTCAGATTGTGTTCATAATGTACTATTCTTCCACATATAAATAAGATAAAATTGAGTCACCAGTTGAAGGCTGGTTTGGTTTGAACTGATTCATCTGCTCATAAGTCTTCCCTGTCACAAAATGATAATCAAATTTAAATATTTAGTCTTTGGGTACAGAACAGTAAAAAGCTAAATGGCCGAAGCAAGAGTTGGACCAATGACTTTGGTCTTGGTTATATCAAGTGCGAACAGAATGTGTCAACTTTTGTCAAGTAAGTGTAGATGAATAGGATGCCCATTCTTTAAATTAAGGATGGTTGATCATTTGCCTATAAAACACTTAGAAGTAATCTCCTTCCTAGGTTTTTGGTGAAAGGAATTGGAGATAGTTGGCAATGATCTGACCTCACAGTCATGACTATATGTTTAGTCTCTGCAAAGGAATGCCCTGAGGTAGTTGACTTGCAAGGAAGTGTTAATCCTTCTTTTTATCTACCCTGACAACCTCTCTTTTCTTCCAGACTTATAACTAGACTAAAGTCCCAACAGACCCAACGGGTGAGGTACAAAGTGTGACCCATGAAGATGTACACTATGTTCCAAAAGAACTGCATGAGTTTTCCAATTTATATAGAGAGAAATCAGGGGGATATGTATGGGAATGGATATTAAGGGTGTGGGATAATGGTGGAAGGAATGTAAAGTTGGATCAGGCTGCATTTATTGATATGGGTCCACTAAGCAGAGATTCTGGATACAGTGTTGTAGCTCAAAGGGTTAGAAAGTGCTCTAACAGTTTCTTTGGGTGACTGGCTGAAACATGGACCAAAAGATAGCTGACATCACCCAAGGTTGAAATGCCAGAACTGCCCAGGAGTAATGTAGATGAAGTGATCCAAAGGCTTAGAGAGATTGGATGGTAGAGTGGATTTATCATGTAAGAACTGTTAACCCATCCCAGGAATATCCAAAGGACACAATTTCAGCGGGACTGTGAGTAATAAATATGTGAAACTAACTCCATCTTCTCTGAAGAGCCCTGTGGTTGCTCTTCTCTATAGGTCAGATATTACAGTGGGAACTGCTGTCACTGAACTGGATCCTAAAACACATGGAGGTGATCAGATCCCGGGTTGGCAGAAGCCAAGTGGCAGCACCTAATCTCCAAAGACAAGGTGGGCTTGGCAACCATAATGAACAACAGACTCAAAGCACCAATCAAAATAGACCTACAGCCTTTTACCAGGGTAACTGCATTGAAGAAAAGGAAATGATTAGACTCTTCAAGGATTATTAGATAATGACTCAGAAGTGGCAATAATTCCAGGAGACCCAAAATGTCACTGTAGTCTTACAGTAGAGTTGAGTCTTATGGACGTCAGGTGATTGATGGAGTTATAGCTCAGGTCCATTTCACAGTGGGACCAGTGGGTCCCCGGACCCATTCTGTGGTTATTTTCCTGTTTCCGAAAGGCATAATTGGAATAGACATACTCAGCAACTGGCAGAATCTCCACATTGGCTCCCTGACTTGTGGAGTGAGGGCTATTATGGTAGGAAAGGCCAACTGGAAGCCACTAGAACTGTCCCTACCTAGCAAAATAGTAAATGAAAAAAAAAAAAAATACCAGATTCCTGGAGGGATTGCTGAGATTAGTGCCACCATCAAGGACTTGAGAATGCAGGGTTGGTGATTATCACCACATTTCCATTCACCTCTCCATTTGGTTTGTGCCGATGACAGTGGATTATCATAAACATAACCAGATGGTGTCTCCTTTTGAGGCTGCTGTTCCAGATGTGGTATCATTGCTTGAGCAAAACAACACATTCCCTGGTATCTGATATGCAGCTATTGATCTGGCAAATGCTTTTTTCTCAATTGCTGTTAGTAAGGACCACCAAATACCATTTGCTTTTGACTGGCAAGGCCAACGTATACCTTTACTGTCCTACCTCAGGTTATATCAATTCTCCAGCCCTATGTCATAATATTGCCTGTAGGGACCTTGATCATCGCTCCCTCCACAAGACATCACAATGGCCCATTATATTGATGATGTGTTGATTTGACCTAGTGAGCAAGAAGTAGCAATTATTCTAGACTTCTTGGTAAGGAGTTTGCATGAGAAAGGATGGGAGATATCTCCAACAAAAATACAGGGGTCTTCCACTTCAGTGAAATTTCTTGTATTGAATGGTGTGGGGCATGTGAAGATATCCATTTTAATGTGAAGGATAATATGTTGCGCCTTGCCTCTCCTATGACCAAAAAGGAGGCACAGTGCCTAGTTGGCCTCTTTGAATTTTGGAGACAATGTATTCCTCATTTGGGTGTTTAGTATGGCTCATTTACCAAGTGACCAGAAAAGCTGCTAGTTTTGAGTGGTGATGAGGCTCTGCAACAGGTCCAGGCCTGCTGTTCATGCTGCTCTGCCACATGGGCCATATGATCCAGCAGATCCAATAGTGCTGGAAGTGAGAGTGGCAAAGAGATATGCTGTCTGGAGTCTTTGGCAGGTCCCTATAGGAGAATCACAATACAGACCCTTATGATTTTGAAACAAAGTATTACCATTCTCTGTGGTTAACTACTCTCCTTTTGAGAGACATCTTTTGGCCTGCTATTGGGCCTTAGTAGAGACAGAACTAAGTTACCATGAGACCTGAATTGCCTATCATGAGCTGGATATTGTCTGACTCAGTGATTCATGGGCTGCTACCCACTGTTTGGCTGGATGGTCAGGGACTTGGAAGGAGGAGGATTGGAAAATTGGTGACAAAAGAGGTCTGGGGTAGAGGCAGGTGGATAGACCTTTCTGAGTGGGGAAAAAGCATGAAGATATTTGTGTCCCATGTGAATTCTCACAAGAAGGTGACTTCAGCAGAGGAAGATTTTAATAATCAAGTGGGTAAGATGGCCCATTCTGTGGATACCAGTCAGCCTCTTTCCCCAGCCACACCTTTCATTTCCCAATGGGCTCATGAACAGAGTGGCCCTGGTGGTAGGGATGGAGGTTATGCATGGGCTCAGAAACATGGACTTCCCCTCACCAAGGCCAACCTAGCTACAGCCACTGCTCAGTGTCCAATCTGCCAGCAGCAGACTTACACTTAGTTCCCATATCACACTCAGTCCCCGACACAGCACCATTCCCCAAGGTTGCTACCTGGAGGCAGGCTAATTACATTGGACCACTTCCGTTGTGAAAGGGGCAGTGATTTGTTCTAACTGGAATAGACACATACTCCAGATATGGATTTGCCTTCCCTGAACACAATGGTTCTTCCAAAACTACCATCCGTGGACTTTGTCCACTGTAATGGTATTCCACCCTGTATTGCTACTGATCAAGGATCCCACATGTGCGGGAATGGGCACATGTTCATGGAATTCACCGGTCTTACCATGTTCCCCATCATCCTGAAGCAACTGGATTGATAGAAAGGTGGAATGGCCTTTTGAATACTCAGTTATGGTGCCAACTAGGTGGCAATACCTTGCAGAGCTGGGACAGTGTTCTACAGAAGGCTGTATATGCTCTAAATCAGCATCTACTCTATGGTACTGTTTCTCCGATAGCCAGGTGTAGCAGTTTGATATTGTTTATGAATTCCAAAAAGAGATATTGGATTATGTTTGGATTCAGAGGTTTCACTTTTACTTGATTAAATAATGATTAAGACTTTGCTTGGGCCACGTCAGTAGGATGTTGAGAAACCACACTGCAGAGAAGGGAGGTTGGAGTTCTGATATTGGAGCCCCAGGAAGTACACATACAGAGAAGCAGATGTGTAAAGAAGGAGAGAAGGCTCCATTACACACAGCAGAGGCCCCGGGAAGACAGACAAGCTGTTAGCCTGAGAGTCTACAGCTGGCCTTGTGGAGAGAGCAGAGCAGCTGAGCCCGGAAAGAAATGAGCCCCGGAGAGAGACGAGACATATCCCAGCCTACAGCTGATATTGGAAGAAGCTGGGACCACAGAGCCTTAAGAGGAAGAGGAAGGCTGGACCCTTACAGATGTCAGCAGCCATCTTGCTCCAATACATGGCAACAGATTTTGGTGAGGGAAGTGACTTATGCTTTATGGCCTGGTAACTGTAAGCTTCTACCCCAAATAAATACCTTTTGTAAAAGTCAACAGATTTCTGGTATTTTGCATCAGCACCTTTTTGGCTGACTAATACACCAGGATTCACGGGTCCAGGAATCAAGGGTTGGAGATGGGAATATCACCACTCACTATTACCTGTAGTGATCCACTAGGAAAATTTTTGTTCCCTCTCCCTGCAACTTTAATCTACGCTGGTCTACAGATCTTAGTTCCAAAAGGAGTTCTTCCACCAAGAGACACAACAACAATTCCATTGAACAGGAAATTAAGACTGCCACCTGGCCACTTTGGGCTCCTCATACCTCTGAATCAACAGCCAAAGAAGGTAATTGCTGTACTAGCTGGCATGATTGATCCTGACCATCAAGGGGAAGTAGGACTGCAACTATGAAATGGAAGTGAAGAAGAGTTTGCCTGAGATATAGGAGATCCCCTAGGGCATCTCTTAATATTACCATGCCCTGTGATTAAAATAAATGGAAAACTGCAACAACCCAATCCAGGCAGGACTACCAATGGCCCAGAAATGTAAGGAATGAAGGTTTGGATCACACCATCAGGCAAAGAACCACGTACAGCTGAGGTGCTTGCTGAGGGAAAAGGGGACATAGAATGGGTAGTGACTTCAGAAGTGGGGCTGTTGAGTCATATGGTAATACTATACTTAACTTTCTGAGTACTGCTGAACTGTCTTCCACAGTGGCTACACCATTTTACATTCCCTCTCACAATGCATGAGTGTTCCTATGTCTCTACATGCTCTCCAGCACTTGTAATTTTCCATTTTTTTTCAATAGTAGTTGTTCTAGTAGGTGTGGAATGGTATCTCATGATTTTGATTTGCATTTTCCTAATAGCTCATGATATAGAGCATATTTTCATGTGCTTTATGGCCATTTTAAAAATCTTTTTTGGAGAAATTTCTATACAAATCTTTTGACAGTTTTATAATTGAGTTGTATTTATGTTGTTGAGTTGTAGGATTTCTTTATATATTCTGGATATTAACACTTATTGGATACGTGGTTTCCAAATATTTTCTCCCATTTTGGAGGTTGTCGTTTTACTTTCATGAAAATTCCTTTGCTGCACAAAAGTTTTAAATTTTTATGAGGTCCCTTTTCTCCACTTTTAATTTGATTGCTCATACTTCGAATGTAAAATCTAATAACATTGCCTAACAAAGGTCCTGAAGATGCTTCCTTGCATTTTTGTCTAGGAGTTTTATAGTTCTGGTTCTAACATTTAGATCTATTATTCATTTTGGTTTATTTTTTATATATGGTGTGAGGTAGGGTCAACCTTCATTCTTTTGCATATGGACATCCAGTTTTCTCAGCACCATTTGTTGAAGAGACTGTTTATTCCCAATTAAGTGGTCTTTGTCCCCTTGTCAAAACTCAGTTGACCATAAATGTGACAGTTGATTTCTGCACTCTAAATTTAATTCAGTTGGTCTATATATCTATCCTTGTGCCAATGCCATGCTATTTTGATTACTGTATCTTTGTAAAAAAAAAAAAAAAAGTTAAGATAGGAAAATGAGTCCTCCAACTTTATTCTTTTTTCAAGATGTCTTTGGCTATTTGGGGTCATGTAAATTTGATGTTGCTTATCCATTTCTGCAAAGAATACTCTTGGTATTTTGATTGGTATATATGTTGAATCTGTAAATTGCATAGGGTAGAATTGACATCTTAAAAACATTTAGTCTTCCAATCCATCCACCCATTTATTTAGGTCTTCTTTGATTTCTTTTAGCAATGTTTTATAGTTTTTTGGGTACAAGTCTTCTATACCCTTGGTTAGATTTATTCCTAGATATTTGATTCTGTGAGTTACTATTTTAAATGGAATTTTGTTCTTGAATTTCTCTTCAGAAATTTCTCTTCATTAATAGTATATGGAAAATCTACTGATTTTTGCATGTTGTTTGTGTATCCCACTACATTGCTGAATCTGTGTATTAGCTGTAATAACCTTGTTGTGAAATTTTCAGGATTTTTCATCTATAGGGATTTGTCATCTGGAAATCAGGAAAGTTCACTGCTTCCTTTGCAATTTGGATAATTTTTATTTCTTTTTCTTGCCTAATTGCTCAGGCTACAATTTCAAGTTCAGTGTTGAATAACAGTGGTGACAGTGGGCATCCTTTTCTTGTTAGACATCTTAGAGGGAAAGCTTTCAGTATTTTACCATTGAGAATGATGTTAGGTGTGGGGTTTTCATATATACCCTTTATCATGTGGAGGACATTTCCTTCTAGTCCTAGTTTTGTAAGTGTTTTTATCTAGAAGAGGGACTGCATTTTGTCAAATGCCTTTTCTGGTCAATTGATATGATCATGTGATTTTTTCTTTCTTTCATTCCTTCTGTTATATGCTGTATTTCATTAATTGATCTTCTTTTATTGAACCATAGAGTCATGGGATAAATCCCACTTGATTAGGTGTATTATTCTTTTAATATGTTGTTAGATTTGATTGCAAGTATTTTATTGATAATTTTGCATCCATATACTTAAGGGATATTGTTCTGTAATTTTGTTTTCTTGGGGTATCTTTATCTATATTTGGTATTAGGGTAATGTTGGCCTTGTAGAATGAATTAGGGAGTGTTTCCTCCTCTTCAGTTTTTTGGAAGAGTTTGAGCAGAATTGGTGATAATTCTTTCTTGGAAAGTTTGGTAAAATTCAACTGTGAAGCCATTGTGGCAGTTTGAGATTATTTTATGAATCCCAAAAAGAGAAAGATTATGTTTGTAAACTCATCTCTTCCTCTGAGTATGATACCCTTTGATTGCATTAAATTCAGTTGAGGGGCCTTTGATTAGATTACCTGTTAAGATTGCTGAAGGGCTATTTATTGAACTACTTCATTGAGGCATGACTCTGGTTGAGTCCCCACCCCCTTGCTGGGTCTGATATAAATGGACTCACATAGACAGAGGAGGAAAAAAGGAAGCTGCCATGTGAGAGAAAAGACTCCAGTTTTTCCCACAAAACTGAGCTGCAAAGACAGAAGCCCTAAGACAGAAGCCCTATGCCAGGAGAGAGAGGACCAGGATCGCTCAGGCATGAAGCCCTAAGAGGCTGGGCCCACAGAGCAGCTCAGGGGGAGACTGTACAGCCCAGAGGGGAAGGCAGAAACTTCAGCAGAGATTACCTGCTATCTTGCTTCAACACGTGGCAGCTGACTTGGGTGTGAAAGAACTTCTTGCAGTGCTGTAAATTGGACTTTTGATAGCCTTGGAACTATAAGCTTGTACCCCAAATAAGTGCCCTTTATAAAAGCCAACACATTTCTGGTACTTTGTATTGGTTGCCCTTTGGCAAGCTAAAGCAGTCACCTTTACTGGAAGTCTTTATTTCTTTATACCTTTGAACCACTGACCTTTCATTCTAAGAATGCACTTTAGCATTGCTTATAGGGGAGGTCTAGTGGTAATGACCTTTTGTTTATCTCTGAAGGTCTTAATCCATCCCTCACTTTTGTAGAAAGTCTCACTGAATATAAAATTCTTGATTGGCAATTGTTTTCTCTCAGCACTTAAAGTATTTCAATCCTTGCTTTCTTGCCTTCATGGTTTCTGATGAAAAGTCAGCACTTAATCTAATTGGGATTCTCTTGTACATAGCACATTGCTTTTCTCTTGCAGCTTTGTGAACTCTAACCTCTCTTTTGCAATTGTCAGTTTGATCATTATGTGATGGTCATATTTCTCACCAAGTTTGTCCTGTTTGGTGTTCTCTGGTTTCTTGGATGTACCTATTTGTGTCTTTTATTGAGTTTGGGAAGTTTTCTGTCATTATTTTTGAATATTCCTTCTTCCCCTTCTTTCTTCTCTATCTGTAATTCCCATCGTGTGTATTTTGGTATGCTTGATGGTGTCCCACAGATCTCTTAGATTATTTTTGCTTTTTATATTTCTTTATTCTTTCTGCTCGTCAGCCTGGCTCATTTCAATATTCTTGTCTTTGAGTTCCCTGATTCTTTCTTCTGTCAGCTCCAATCTGCTCCTGAAACCCTCCTGGGAATTTTTCATTTCAATTATTGTATTCTTCAACTCCGAGTGTTTTGTTTGGTTCCTTTTTAAATGCTCTCTTCTTTGTAATTCTCATATTGTTCATTCATTGTTTATCTGATATCCTTCAGTTTTGTGTCTGTATTTTCCTTCGTCTTCTTGAACATTTTGAAGATTGTTTTTGTAAAGTCTATGGTATGCCCACAACCTGGTCTTCTTCATTGGTGTTCTCTGGATTTTTATCCTCTTCCTTTGGATAGGCCATCATTTCCTGTTTCTTTGTTTGTTTTGTAATTTTTTGTTGCTCACTGTATATTTTTTTAACACTGTACATTTTGATATTTTAAAATGTTAACTTTGGGATTTATTCCCTGAGATGTCTGTTTCATTAGTTTGTATCCAGCTAGTGATTTGACAGAGATATTCTTGAGAATCAGGAGCTAACAAAGCCAAGTAAACCTAAGCAAAAAGCACCTTTCATCTTTGCACATTGGCTTTGCACTGACTGGTGCTCTCCTTCGGAGTTCAGCCCTCCTATCGGAAAAGCCAGCCCAGGGAGAATGCAAAGTACTCCTTTGTCTTTTCTGGGCCTCTGTCTTGTCCAGGGATTGTGCTTGTTAGTGGCCTTTGGAGTTCCCCTGTTTACAGGAGTTTGAATCTCCCTCTACTTCCCAGGAAACATACCTTCTCTTTCTCCTGGGCATTGCATTATAGCATTTAAAGCAAGTAAACCTTTGCCCCAGGCAACCCACCCCAATTGTTTCTTACACTTGTTTCCTTGTTTCACGCTGCTTTTGCCTGGAGAGCAAATTCTGGGAGGGGGGGCAAATCAGGGAGGAGTTTCTTACGTCTGTCTTTCCCAGACAAACAAGGCCAGCGACCCACAAATAGGGTGCTGACTGCCGCCAAACTGCCTGGGAGACTGGATGAGTGAGGACCAGGAAAGGCACTATGAGTTCTTTCCATGGACCCCCAAAGCTGCTCTTTCTTGACTTAGCGCCTGCCCAGCAAGTGCAGTCCATCAGCTGTCCTCTGCAGCGCTAATGAAGCATATTGTCTTTAAGTCTCCTCTGCCAAACTTTGTCTGGGGGGTCTTAGAAGAATGGCTGCCTTCTGGACTGGGCCCAGCAATCTAAAATAGCTAATCTAAAGTAGTGATTAGCAATCAGACCACCCTCCACCCTGGATCTTGGGGAACTGGGTTTTTATGCCACTCTGGTACCAGCAAGCTATGCCAGGGTGGGACCCATTGCTTCCTGCTGCAAGAGTAGGGGATAGGCAACAGTAGTAACCACCACGCAAAGAAAGCAGTTCACTGGTATTTACTGCTGTTTACCAGCTTCTTTCCCCTGTTCTTCCCTGGATGCTGTGCAGTGTTTTACTGGAGTTTCAAAATAATTGATCCAGACAACTGTTTAATAGTTGCTCTGTTGGAGGGACTGATTCCTGGAATTTCCTAAATGGCCGTCTTCCCATAATCCCTCGTTATCTTTTCGAGTACTGTCAGTACTCAAAAATAAGGTAGAATGAAATAAATTGTTTGAGTGAAATAGATGACTGAGTGAAATTTAAAATTATTTAATATTCAACCAAAAGAATTCTCAACTGATTTATATAGACAGATTAAATAAATAGCTCAGGAAACCACTTATAAAGTTCAGGCAAAAATAACGCAGCCCAACCTAGTTGTTGGGAAAACTGGAACTGTTGCCTGGAATTATCCAGTGACATAATCTATTTTTATTTTTTTGAATTGCATAGTTATCCTCTTTCCCTTTATTTACAGTTCCTATTTAAAAGAAACAACCTGGTATTGCTTTTCTTAGCTGTGGGTTGTTACACCTCTATGAAATCATGTGTGTTTACCACTGCAATAAATCATTGGTTTATAGTTGATTGATATTAAATGAATTTTTAAAGCATTTTTTTTTATTTGTGTAGAAATAAGTTTACAGCACATTATAAATTTCTAGTTGCAATTTGTATTTTACTTATGAAGGTGCATATTGTTTAATACCTCAAGTAAGCTTCATGCATAGAAAAGATTCTATGCTCTTTCTTCTTGTATCCGAATGTAAACTTCTAGAGACCTAGAAACAGTGAAAGGCATCAGAGTGTGTGTCCATGGCAATCTGCTAGCTGTGTGGAGGAAGTTACAGTGGCATTAAGCCATGAAAAGTATCAATTGTTTTTGCGGAAAATCCTGAAAACATGCCTTGAATTCAAAGAATCAAGTTCACTAAAACCGTAAATCATCTATTAATCTTTTTTGCTAAAATATTCTTGTTGGTGAGTGAATATTTTATAGATCAAAATAGAAGTATGATTAAAATAAGAACACAATGGGCTTGCTGAAGGCCATGGAATATAATATGGAATACCTTTTGTTCTTGATGAGATTTTTACTGGAAACTTGCTGTACATGCCTAACTATAGAACTGAACTTGCTGTGAGGTTTGTAACTCATTCATTTGTTCACTCCTGTGTCAGGCACCATGCTGAGGTTAAAGATGAAAAGGTTGTGGAGTTTTGTTGTTAAATCCAAAAGCACTGCTAGGTTTCCCATGAATAATTTGGTGTACTGGGCATTAAGGGCAGCATTATACCAGAGACCAATAAAATTACTTTAATTCTTGTTGGATGTTTGAGGGAGATGGGGGTGGTCTCTTTGCCTCTGAGGAGAGATGAATAAGCAAGACCTACTTGAGCATCACAATATGCTGTCTACAAGTTCTTGCTAAATGACAGGAACTCTGTGGGAGATGGGAGCCCCATACCAGGGCGATGATATTATCGTGGGTTCCCCTGGCATGGATCACCATCCCCGTATCATCAGGCACCCCCTCCTCAGGAGAGAACTCTGCATTCTCCAACCACTGTATTACCTGATAGGATTCAGGTGTGAAACTGAGTGCATAGCATCAAAGCCTGTGGCAGTGGTCTCTTTGGGAAATGTCAAACATTTTGTCTACTACTGCTATTTGCTGTGAGACCAGAGAGGCTTCTGGGAATTCCATCCTCACAAGTCACATTCCCTTTATTTAAATATATGAACTGAGACATTTGAGTTAGTTGGAAGTACATGGGTACCTATATTGTCATCAGACACTTAAAATT